>JAAEAF010014187.1:0-137328 GCA_011037195.1 Triatoma infestans
CTTTTCTAATACCAAACTAATAAAATATAAAAAATTCATTTAAAGCAATATAAAAAAAATTTAAATATTAATTATAAAACAAAAAACATATTAAACTAATACTAATATTACAAACCTTTTAAAAAAACAGAACTCTCAAATATAATAATACATACATCTTATCAAGCTACAAACTCTCTGTCAGTTGCCCAAAAAACATGGTACCAAGAGAGGGTCAGCTCACACATACAGTAAGTAATTTACTTAGATTTACAAATCTTTATTTCAAAATAAAAACTAAACAAATAATTAAACCTCTCCTTTTTAGGCCTAAATAATATACATAAAAAATACACTAGTTAAAAATCTCAACTAATTAATAACTCAAACCACGTGGTTTAAGAAAAACTGATGCAGATAAAGAACTTATCTAAGTATATCTTAAAAATCAAACTAATGAGGTTAAAAAAAACGAATAAACAGAAATTTAAATAACACGTAATAAAACTTTAGGTAAGTAATAACTTGTGGACAAAAATTATTCAAAAATATATTATATTTGTATTGTAAAAGAAATAATTATCATCTTGTAATTGTTAAAAAATTGTACAATAATATCACATATTTCCTTGTATCTTACAGATAATTTAAACTACTTGAAAATGGCAAGTATATTGACCGAAACGTCGTAGTAAAAATATAAAGTTTTATTATATGTTGTAATATACAATAAATAAAAAATTCAGGCTGTAAAACAGGTTCAAAATCATAATTTACATCAACCCTCTACAACTGAAGTAAAATAAATAACAGCCTATTTAAAAAAATATAAAAATACTCAAGAAAAACATAATGGCAGAACCGAAAACGCCAGAAAAGGACCTCACAAGAAAATTAAATGAATTCAAAAACAACTGTTTCAGCATAATAAATAATGTAAGTCCACAAATTATTAAGACCTTAAAGAAAAACCTCATAAAATATTATAAAAATAATTTAAAAAAAATTAACATAATTAGTAAACTAAACGCATTAAAATACTGTCTAAATAACATTATAATTCCAAATTTCATACTCAAACCACTAGTTAACTTAGAAAACAACTTTAATAAAACATTTTTATACAACAAAAAAAACAAAAATTTCTTCAACAGGATAGCATTGCAAGTTTTAAAAAAAGAAATAGAACAAACCTACTGGAACTTAAACAAAATTAAAAAAGAAAATACAAAATTAAGAATCATAATTAACAATAATACACCAACAACCATAAATGCACTAGATAAAAAATTTAAAAAATATAACCCTACATTAATAGAACTCAAAACACATCTCACTATAAAAAAACATCAAAAAAAATGCAAATACAGCATTAAAAATCCATATCAGAACAAAAACAATAAAAACACTACCATTACAAGCACCAATTTGCAAAACAACATAAAAAATTACTTAAACTATTATAACAATTTAAATCAGTACAACAGAGTTGTCAATAAAACAGAAACATTCATTCCCAAAAATTTAATAAATTTTCTAAGTCTGGGTAGAAATTTCAACATCACACCTATAAACAAAAAAACTATAAGTAAAAACATCATTAAATTAATAACAGATACAGAAAATATTTTATTAAGCATCAACACTTCAGAATCACACAAAAATGCCATAAGAATAGCAACAAATAACATTTTACTTAACTATACTAATAAATATATCAATAATAAAAATAAACATATAAAACTTTACAACAACACAACTTTAATAGAAATAAACTTAAGCAAACTACATACCGAAATCAATAAAGATGCACATTGTTTGAAAAAAATTTCTCAAAAATAACAATCACTTGACCCTAATAAAAACAGATAAAACAAAAAAATATGTATTCATTAATAAATCAGAATTAGATACAAAAATGGAAACAATCCTGGATGATAAAAATAATACATATAGAAAAATAAGAAATGATCCAATAGAAATTTTAACTAAAAACACAAATAAATACATTCAAAAATTAATAAAATATAATTATATAGAGAAAACAGAAAAAACCGCATTAACAGAAATAAACAGTACAATATCTAAAATGTATCCTCTTTTAAAGATACATAAACCAAATCACCCTATTAGGCCAATAGTAGACAGTACAGGTTCAAATCTTAATAAATTAGCAAAACAAATATTCAAAACACCTTTAAAATTCCTTGCCAAACAAAATACTTTTGATATAGCAAACTCCTTTGAATTAAAAAATAAATTAAACACATTAGAAATAAATTCAAACCACATAATAGTAAGCTACGATGTAGTATCACTATTCCCAAGTGTACCATTAGATCTGTTTTATAATATCATAAATAAAAACTGGGACACAATAAAAACACATACTCCAATAAAAAGTAAAACCATATTTATTGAAGGATTAAAATTAATACTAAACAATACATATTTCTCTTACAAAAACCAAAAATTTAAGCAAATTTCCGGTCTCCCTATGGGTAGCCCACTATCTACATATGTAGCAGGCATCACAATGAATTTTATAATAACCAATAGTTTAACAGAAACAAAAATTAAACCATTACTATTAACCAAATACATAGACGATATATTAATAATCATAGATAAAAATGAAAATACAACACTTTTTAATAAATTAAATAATTTTAATCCAAAAATTAAATTTACACAAGAAACAGAAATGAATAATAGTATAAACTATCTGGACATAACAATAATTCACAACAATAAAAATATAACAGCTAAATTTTACAAAAAGCAAATCACATCAAACTTATTTCTTAATTATCTATCCAGGCATCCGAAGCATATTATACATAACTCAGCCAAAAATCTTATATATAGAGCAACCAAATTAACAGATACACCATACCTAGAAGAAACAAAATACAAAATTAACAAAATTTTAATAGAAAACGCCTACCCCCCTTACACAATAAACAAATACTGGAAGCAATCAAATCAAAAACAAAATAACAACCAAAACAATATAAATTATCAAAAACAACGAAAAATACTTAAAAATAATAGTAAAAACAACGAATTTAAAAATTTCTACTCAATTACCTACATACACAATCTAACCAATAAAATCAAACAAGTTTTAAAAAAATTTAACATAACAGAATGCCACTTAGCTTATCTTACTAAAAATAAAATCAATGCATACATACCTTCACATAAAGATAAGGATCCAGTGGAAAAAAGCAAAGAACTTGTATATGCTATAAATTGTTGTTGTAAATTGAAATATATAGGCCACACCAAGAATCACTTAAAAATTAGAGTAAACCAACACAAAAATTCATTAAAATACAAAAACACCTCAGAAACATCTCTTTTAAAACATTATAAAACTACTAAACATAACTTTGATTTTGATAATGCAAAAATACTTGACAGAGAAAAAAATTTAATAAAAAGAAAAACATTAGAAGCTATTCATATTGCTTTAAATGAAGGAAGTATAATAAATGATCGTAAAGAAGGCATACAAGTAAAACCGTACACTAATACAATAAATAATCTGAAAAAATACATCTAGTTAAATGGTTATAAAAACAGTTAAAACAAAAATAACCTGTCAGTTCATTACCTAACCTTATAATTAATACAACAGCCAGCTATATCAAATAAAGATATCTTTTCTAATACCAAACTAATAAAATATAAAAAATTCATTTAAAGCAATATAAAAAAATTTAAATATTAATTATAAAACAAAAAACATATTAAACTAATACTAATATTACAAACCTTTTAAAAAAACAGAACTCTCAAATATAATAATACATACATCTTATCAAGCTACAAACTCTCCGTCAGTTGCCCAAAAAACATGGTACCAAGAGAGGGTCAGCTCACACTTACAGTAAGTAATTTACTTAGATTTACAAATCTTTATTTCAAAATAAAAACTAAACAAATAATTAAACCTCTCCTTTTTAGGCCTAAATAATATACATAAAAAATACACTAGTTAAAAATCTCAACTAATTAATAACTCAAACCACGTGGTTTATGAAAAACTGATGCAGATAAAGAACATATCTAAGTATATCTTAAAAATCAAACTAATGAGGTTAAAAAAAACGAATAAACAGAAATTTAAATAACACAGTAATAAAACTTTAGGTAAGTAATAACTTGTGGACAAAAATTATTCAAAAAAATATATTATATTAGTATTGTAAAAGAAATAATTATCATCTTGTAATTGTTAAAAAATTGTACAATAATATCACATATTTCCTTGTATCTTACAGATAATTTAAACTACTTGAAAATGGCAAGTATATTGACCGAAACGTCGTAGTAAAAATATAAAGTTTTATTATATGTTGTAATATACAATAAATAAAAAATTCAGGCTGTACA
Organism: Triatoma infestans; assembly: GCA_011037195.1. Taxonomy (NCBI): domain Eukaryota; kingdom Metazoa; phylum Arthropoda; class Insecta; order Hemiptera; family Reduviidae; genus Triatoma; species Triatoma infestans. The sequence continues at coordinate 4,381 of JAAEAF010014187.1, forward strand.
ACAGGTTCAAAATCATAATTTATATCAACCCTCTACAACTGAAGTAAAATAAATAACAGCCTATTTAAGAAAAATATAAAAATACTCAAGAAAAACATAATGGCAGAACCGAAAACGCCAGAAAAGGACCTCACAAGAAAATTAAATGAATTCAAAAACAACTGTTTCAGCATAATACATAATGTAAGTCCACAAATTATTAAGACCTTAAAGAAAAACCTCATAAAATATTATAAAAATAATTTAAAAAAAATTAACATAATTAGTAAACTAAACGCATTAAAATACTGTCTAAATAACATTATAATTCCAAATTTCATACTCAAACCACTAGTTAACTTAGAAAACAACTTTAATAAAACATTTTTATACAACAAAAAAAACAAAAATTTCTTCAACAGGATAGCATTGCAAGTTTTAAAAAAAGAAATAGAACAAACCTACTGGAACTTAAATAAAATTAAAAAAGAAAATACAAAATTAAGAATCATAATTAACAATAATACACCAACAACCATAAATGCACTAGATAAAAAATTTAAAAAATATAACCCTACATTAATAGAACTCAAAACACATCTCACTATAAAAAAACATCAAAAAAAATGCAAATACAGCATTAAAAATCCATATCAGAATAAAAACAATAAAAACACTACCATTACAAGCACCAATTTGCAAAACAACATAAAAAATTACTTAAACTATTATAACAATTTAAATCAGTACAACAGAGTTATCAATAAAACAGAAACCTTCATTCCCAAAAATTTAATAAATTTTCTAAGTCTGGGTAGAAATTTCAACATCACACCTATAAACAAAAAAACTATAAGTAAAAACATCATTAAATTAATAACAGATACAGAAAATATTTTATTAAGCATCCACACTTCAGAATCACACAAAAATGCCATAAGAATAGCAACAAATAACATTTTACTTAACTATACTAATAAATATATCAATAATAAAAATAAACACATAAAACTTTACAGTAACACAACTTTAATAGAAATAAACTTAAGCAAACTACATACCGAAATCAATAAAGATGCACACTTTTTGAAAAAATTTCTCAAAAATAACAATCACTTGACCCTAATAAAAACAGATAAAACAAAAAAATATGTATTCATTAATAAATCAGAATTAGATACAAAAATGGAAACAATCCTGGATGATAAAAATACATATAGAAAAATAAGAAATGATCCAATAGAAATTTTAACTAAAAACACAAATAAATACATTCAAAAATTAATAAAATATAATTATATAGAGAAAACAGAAAAAACCGCATTAACAGAAATAAACAGTATAATATCTAAAATGTATCCTCTTTTAAAGATACATAAACCAAATCACCCTATTAGGCCAATAGTAGACAGTACAGGTTCAAATCTTAATAAATTAGCAAAACAAATTTTCAAAACACCTTTAAAATTCCTTGCCAAACAAAATACTTTTGATATAGCAAATTCCTTTGAATTAAAAAATAAATTAAACACATTAGAAATAAATTCAAACCACATAATAGTAAGCTACGATGTAGTATCACTATTCCCGAGTGTACCATTAGATCTGTTTTATAATATCATAAATAAAAACTGGGACACAATAAAAACACATACTCCAATAAAAAGTAAAACCATATTTATTGAAGGATTAAAATTAATACTAAACAATACATATTTCTCTTACAAAAACCAAAAATTTAAGCAAATTTCAGGTCTCCCTATGGGTAGCCCACTTTCTACATATGTAGCAGGCATCACAATGAATTTTATAATAACCAATAGTTTAACAGAAACAAAAATTAAACCATTACTATTAACCAAATACATAGACGATATATTAATAATCATAGATAAAAATGAAAATACAACACTTTTTAATAAATTAAATAATTTTAATCCAAAAATTAAATTTACACAAGAAACAGAAATGAATAATAGTATAAACTATCTGGACATAACAATAATTCACAACAATAAAAATATAACAGCTAAATTTTACAAAAAGCAAATCACATCAAACTTATTTCTTAATTATCTATCCAGGCATCCGAAGCATATTATACATAACTCAGCCAAAAATCTTATATATAGAGCAGCCAAATTAACAGATACACCATACCTAGAAGAAACAAAATACAAAATTAACAAAATTTTAATAGAAAACGCCTACCCCCCTTACACAATAAACAAATACTGGAAGCAATCAAATCAAAAACAAAATAACAACCAAAACAATATAAATTATCAAACTCAGGCTATATCACATCTTAAAAATAATAGTAAAAACAACGAATTTAAAAATTTCTATTCAATTACCTACATACACAATCTAACCAATAAAATCAAACAAGTTTAAAAAAATTTAACATAACAGAATGCCACTTAGCTTATCTTACTAAAAATAAAATCAATGCATACATACCTTCACATAAAGATAAGGATCCAGTGGAAAAAAGCAAAGAACTTGTATATGCTATAAATTGTTGTTGTAAATTGAAATATATAGGCCACACCAAGAATCACTTAAAAATTAGAGTAAACCAACACAAAAATTCATTAAAATACAAAAACACCTCAGAAACATCTCTTTTAAAACACTATAAAACTACTAAACATAACTTTGATTTTGATAATGCAAAAATACTTGACAGAGAAAAAAATTTAATAAAAAGAAAAACATTAGAAGCTATTCATATTGCTTTAAATGAAGGAAGTATAATAAATGATCGTAAAGAAGGCATACAAGTAAAACCGTACACTAATACAATAAATAATCTGAAAAAATACATCTAGTTAAATGGTTATAAAAACAGTTAAAACAAAAATAACCTGTCAGTTCATTACCTAACCTTATAATTAATACAACAGCCAGCTATATCAAATAAAGATATCTTTTCTAATACCAAACTAATAAAATATAAAAAATTCATTTAAAGCAATATAAAAAAATTTAAATATTAATTATAAAACAAAAAACATATTAAACTAATACTAATATTACAAACCTTTTAAAAAAACAGAACTCTCAAATATAATAATACATACATCTTATCAAGCTACAAACTCTCCGTCAGTTGCCCAAAAAACATGGTACCAAGAGAGGGTCAGCTCACACTTACAGTAAGTAATTTACTTAGATTTACAAATCTTTATTTCAAAATAAAAACTAAACAAATAATTAAACCTCTCCTTTTTAGGCCTAAATAATATACATAAAAAATACACTAGTTAAAAATCTCAACTAATTAATAACTCAAACCACGTGGTTTATGAAAAACTGATGCAGATAAAGAACATATCTAAGTATATCTTAAAAATCAAACTAATGAGGTTAAAAAAAAACGAATAAACAGAAATTTAAATAACACAGTAATAAAACTTTAGGTAAGTAATAACTTGTGGACAAAAATTATTCAAAAAAATATATTATATTAGTATTGTAAAAGAAATAATTATCATCTTGTAATTGTTAAAAAATTGTACAATAATATCACATATTTCCTTGTATCTTACAGATAATTTAAACTACTTGAAAATGGCAAGTATATTGACCGAAACGTCGTAGTAAAAATATAAAGTTTTATTATATGTTGTAATATACAATAAATAAAAAATTCAGGCTGTACAACAGGTTCAAAATCATAATTTATATCAACCCTCTAATACTACCGAATGTTAAAAAGTTAATTTACTATTCTATAGTTGAAAGTGTAATGCTCTACGGTAGTGAAATATGGACTCCTGGATGCCAAGAGAAAAAAAACACTGCTCGCCGTGGAAACGGATTTCTGAACGAGATCTGCCCGAAAATCAAGATTAGAGAGGGTCAAAAACACAAAAATAAAAAAGGCTATGGATATAAAGAAGGACATCCTCCAGAGAATAACGGAAAGGAGGCTGGAATGGTTCGGCCATACTCTCAGAATGGATGTGCCAAGGATCCCCCAACAGGTGATGGAATGGTCCCCGAAAAAAAGGAAGAAAAGAGGCAGACCAAAATTAAGATGGAGAAAGACAGTAGAAGAGGACATGACAGGGTATGGTCTAGTACCTGAAGAAGCTCTGCAGAGAGATGTATGGAGGGCAAAAATAAAAAATTTTGATTGATATCATGATGTACTTGGGGGGTTATAAGGATGGTTAGTTTGGTGAGGAAATCCTGATTGTGGGGAAAACCTATATAAAAAAAAAATCTGGTGTGAAACACTCACACAACTTTCTCTTACTCCAGTTCTCAAAATTAATTGACAAATTTTATAGTTAGAGTACCAAATTTAAGAAATTCGTCGAAAACTGAAGAAAAAAAACTGTCCAGTAAAAACTTACTTCCGGTTTACTAATTTTCTTGAAACTTGGAATTTTGGCCATCTATTGATTTCTAATTCATTTTGTTTGGATGATAGAATTGTATAATCAACTATGATAGCATTTTAGAGAAAAACATAACCCCTCCCCTCCCCTAAAAGTGCCCTTAAATGAATTTTCCCAGAGAAATTTTTTTGATAAAAGTTGTAGATCTTTGTATGTTTAGTTTATATAGGCAGTATCTAGAAAATCATCGGAGTCATTTTTGAGAAAATTGCGAAAATGTGAAAAAAATCATTTAGTAAAAAGTGGTAATGTAAACGCACTTCCGGTTATCCATTTTTTTGAAACTCCGAATTTCTACAACATATTCAATTCTAATTAACATTATTTAGATGCTAGAATTGTTTAATAAACTGAAATAGCAATTTAGATAAAAACCTAACCCCCCCCTCCCCCAAAAGTGCCCTTAAATAAATTTTCCCCAGAAAAATGTTTCAAATAAAAGTTGTAGCTCTTTGTATGTGTAGTTGATATAACTAGTTTGAAGAAAATCGTCGGAGCCATTTTTGAGAAAAACGCATAAACGTAAAAAAACCAACAAGTAAAGTGATACTTCCGGTTGCGGAATTTTGGCAGATGACCCACTGTCAGATGCCATGGTGATACCTAAACGGAATATCAAGTTTCAACTTACTTCGGTTTTTCGTTTTTGAGCTACGCTGTTCACACACAACAGACCATTTGCTAAAAACCACTGTTTTGGACTCAGGGGACCTCAAAACGGATATTTCCGTGAAAACTCGATATCGAAAATTTGACACGATTACAATACTTCCTCTTACTAGGAGTGAGAGAAAGTAAAAAAAAAATATTATTCGAAGCTTAAAAAAAAATAATTACAGCCTTTTTTTAGAAAACCAGTTTTCAGTAAAGACATCCTTCCGGTTTGATAGATTTTTGACAAAAATCTTTTTTTTGTCACACGTAGTGATGAGATCAAAGTGGAATATCAAGTTTGCGCGTCCCGCGAGTTTTCGTTTTTTGAGATATTTTGTTCACGAAAAATGTTTTCATACTCAGGAAAATTCTTAGACATGTATTTCCCTGTGAATATTCATTTTCGAAACTTTGGCATGATCCTAATATTTCCTGATCCTAATATTCCCTGAGAAAGTAAAAGGGGCAAATTATTCGAAATCAACTATCAATAGTGAACAAAATAGTTCTGTCTTTTATCAATAAGCAAACAAGCACAACATATCAATAAGCACGACAACAATCTTTTAAATAGTCATCGAAGAAGTATTCACTCACATAATATCATCAACAAGCATAAAACGATCAATATATATATATCGCTTTTTCTCATTACTAAGTTACAAAAGACAAATTGTTGAGTCAAAGGGCCAATAGTGTTTATTTTCACTAACTTCATCATCACAATTTCCAACAATTATTACACGACAAGAATGGAACATTCATTTCTCTATAGACGTGCTCCTGGATCATTCTCTCTTCGTACTTTACATCTATAGTTGTAAGGATACACACTAGATACCGTGGCAGATGGAAAGCTCTATGATAAATAAATAATGTCTGTGATAATATAAATTATGATAAATATGATCTTTGTCCAAACGTGTACTTCATCTTAGCCATCCCCGTTTCCATGGAGACAACAAATTAAAATTATCCAAGATACTTAAACATAATGCCTATCCTCTCCATATAGTACAAAAAAAATATTAGATCAACGATCCACGGATAATAATAATAATAATAATAATAATAGAGTTTATGTAAAGAAACATTTCCATCTTATAATACAGAGAAACAAATAATAATTCTGAATTCAATAGAAAATAAATAATACAAACTCTTTGAGGGCAATGGATTACATCCGTCGGCCGAGTTGCGATTACAAATTATTAATGGCTTAAAACTGCAACCAAATGAGGAACATATAAAAATAGGATAAATTAAAATAAAAATAATATTAAAATAGAATACAAATAAAAATGAAAACGATTTATAATCAGAAATAAAATTCACTAATAATTAATCTTCTATAAGAAATAGCTGATTTTAAATATTTACATAAGTCACTCCAGTTTTCTTTACCGTTCAAAAAACTTCATACCTCCTCAACCGAGAGGACTTTTTATTTAAATAATGAAGCCTATATGGCGCCAGTATGGGACAAACTCCTACAACATGAATAATGGTTACTATTTCTTTTAGATTACACGATCTGCAGGTTTGGTCAGCTTTGGATCAAAGGGCCTAAAATTTAAATTGAACGACTCTGATCTGGCTTTTATTATTAGGCGGGCATTTTCGAAACTATAATTACAGAGGTATTCCCCCATTTATCGTAGTCTAACCTGGGATAGATAACATGATGCTGTGCTTCTCTCGCCCTAGCGATATCATTCTCTCTCTCGTTCGTCTTTAATATATCCAGAAAACTATTTAAATTACTTCTCCAGTTGTCATAATATTCCCAGTTGATGACAAATGTTATCCCATCCTTGAACCAGAAGATGTTTTTAGAAATAATTTTCTTGGCTATTAGTTTGGGTAGTCTACCGTGTGGAAGTTGAAGTAATTTGAAAACATAACTCATGTGCAACTTTAATGTGTACCAAAACATACTCGTCATATTTCTTTCTAAACTGATTATATAATTAGCCGTATTTTTTGGTAATTTGAAAAGTTTTTTAACAATAAACCTTGCAACCTTTCAACTGTTTGATACTTTTTGTAACCCCAAACCTGTGATGCATAACGATACACGGATAATATGGCCATCCTAATTCCCTCTACGCCATCACAGCAACTTCCAATATCCTATATCTCTATCCCATACATAGAGGATCTATCAGAAAAAATAGCTAAAATCTTCAAGAAATATAACCTTTCCATAGCCCACAAAAACTCCAATCCTCTAAAAAAAAAAACTCTTTTCTAAACTCAAAGACCCCACCACCCACAAATTTATTATCAGATGTAATTTATAAAATAAATTGTTTACATTGCCCAGCTACATACATAGGACAAATATACGACTGCAAAATTACAAAAACCGATTGACATGACAATACAAACATGAATTTGTCATGGAAAACACTAAAATTCTCTCCATCAACAATAATAATAGAAAAAGAAATATATTGGAAATGATACATATTAAAAAAGATAAATTATCTATCAATTTTAGGACAGAGACCAACAACCTTATCCCTCAGTTATAACAATCTCCTGGAATTTCCAAAACAAAATACAGATTAAGACATGGTTTTTTCCCATCCGCTCTCCTAACCCTTTATAAACCTTGACCGTCCAATGTCCGTAACACTTGGTGATGGTATTTCACAAGTTAAACTATAGTTTTTAAGAAATCCTAACAAGGAATTTTTGTAATTACAATTTCTACGTTATTTCTATATTATACTCTTATATATGCCATATATTGTCAAAGTTTCCATAGTTGTGATGTAGTTTATTATTGATCTGTTCTGCAGCAATAGCCAAAATAAATTTAAAAGTGCTATATATATATATATATATATATATTCTTTTTTTAGTTTATTTGCGTAGTTAATTTTAAAAAAAAATTATTTTGAAAATATTTATTTTAAATTTATATTTTAAGTTGTTTTTTCTTCTTTTTTTTTCTGATTTGTATTAAAACCTTTGTACATACCCGAAGAAGACAATAAATGTGCCGAAACGTCGGTGAAAATTTTAAAAGAGTTTTTTTTTATGACCGAACCTCAACATCTATTTTACAGCATTGAATACAGCATGAACACCAAAACATAAAAATGATTAGTAAGTGAGTGTACAAGTGAGCAAGTTAGAATCTGATGTGTTTGTGTGTGATGTTTTTTTTAAAGAATCCTGATGACCATGAAGATAAAAACCCAGAGTTTGTTACAGTTCAATAAATATAATATTTTTTTTGTTTCAATTATCAATTTAATTTTGATAGCCTTCCTTAGTCAATAATATTATTAAAATATGACTAACAAAACCAAAAAATAAAACAAAACTTCCTAAAAATGTACAAACAAAATGAATAATTTATGATAAAACTGAAAAGTTATAAAACTTAAAAAAAGAACTGATGAAAACTCTTTAGACAATAATGATAAATTTTATTAATGGTAAGTTGAAAGAAATTTAAAGAATAAAAAGTATAATTAATATTAAAGTGCAATTAAATATTAATCATTCAAAGTAGATCGTTAGTAAGAATGATGACGAAATACCTAACAAATAGAAAAAATAAAAAATAGCGAAGTATGAAAGCGAAGAACTTCGTTACGTGTAAGAAAGTAGAGATCCTTTTTCTTCAATTATAATAAAGGTAGTTTGAATTTATGATTAAATTATTAAAATGTTTCTGTGCAAAGATTAAAAGTAAAGGTAATAACAATTATTACGCGGCGTACATGATGAGGAAACTAAATGAAGAATTCCTCAAGTTGGGATTGGAGCAAACAAAAGACAGAATATATGGTTTGTGGCGAAATAGAGGATACCTTAAAGATTGATGATAATTGGTTTATTTCCCCGGTAAATGATTTCAAATATCTCGGATTTTCAATCAACCAAATGGGGACCAGTGACGCGGACATTTTAAAGAAAAGCCAGTCTAGTAGGAACATGGTGAGGGCACTAAACAGGAAGGCAGGTTAGTTTGGAAGTTAAAATAAAAATTTATCATGCCTTCAAAGAAAGTGTAGCCCTCTATGGTTCGGAATGCAGGACGGTGACAAGAAAGCTGGAAAGAACTCTTCTGGTCATGGTGATGGACTTGTGGAGGTGAAGCTGTGGAGTCTCCTGATTGGAATATATCCCTAACGAGGAAATACGACGGCGCGCACGGCGGTTCCTGCAACATTATCCACGACGTAGAAACCCGGCGGTTAATTTGGTATGGTCATGTCGTGGGGATGAGTGGAGAAAGATGGCCAAAATAAATGCTCCAGTACAGGCTGGAGGAGAGGAGAAGCCGCGGTAGGCCAAGGAAGTTCTGGATGGACGGCGTGACGGAAGCTCTGATGGCTAGAGGTCTACGTGAAGGAGAATGGCAAGATAGAGAATACTGGAGGGAAACTCTTTTGAGCGGCGGGATGCACTAAACGGTAAATATTACCTTCTCCTACTGTTTTAAGAGCAGGTGTGGCGCCATCTGTTAATAGTCAAAGATACCACTTCGACTACTAGTCCTCTTTGAGATGTAAGCCTGAGAACACCTTTCAGTGAGCCACCGCTTCTTCACTGAGCTTCACTGTGCGGGTGGTATACACTCGAGAGATCCCAACGACGATACTAACTAGAGATCCGCACAGAAGGTTCAATATAGGAAGAAGACAAATTGAAGCATGCTCCTTCCCGATGGTGGCGATGGGGGAAGAATGAAGACATCGGGCCACATCACTCTCGAGTCAAAAATATACAGTGTATTCGCTTGTAATAAAAGAATTTTGGTACACGACTTGGGCTTTCTGTTACACAGTTACCCAAGTGTCTCCATCACAGGAAGTCTCAAAGTTGGTATTCCGTTCTGGTAGGTACTACATCTAATGTGACAAGAAAATTTCGTCAAAACCCAAGAACCGGAAATACGACTATACTGAAAACTTATTTTACAGTTTTTCGTGATTTTCTCAAAAATGGCTCCAACGATTTTTCTTTAAACTTTGTATACTATCTAAACAAACACACATAAATTCTTATCACTTTATTTGTATAACCTTCTCTAGGTATTTCAGTGGTTTCTGTGGGGCCAGCAACGTCTATATTATCACTTCGGTACATTGATGGGTCTATCAACTAGATAAAATGAAAGTCATTAAATATATGATAGAATTTCAAATTTAAAGAGAATTGGTTAACCGGAAGTTGACTTTACTTTTAACTTTATCAACAAAGTATGTTAAATTCTAAATACGAAACTATTAATCTTACATATTACTCCATCACTTGTTTTCTGTTTCACCATTTATTTAAATATTAAATAAGTTAATATTCATAATTATTACCAATTTGAATAAATACTGTGTTTAATCGTATTATACAATCATTAATTTTATTCACCATTTAATTCATTATTCAAATCTACGACTTTAACATTCATCTTCTATAACCAAATATTGGGCCTTAATTATAATTTTAAAAATTTATAATTTTTTTGTTTTCATACTTCATTAATGTTAATTTCATTTTTTTGCTTGTTATTGTCGATCCAACGTAAAAACTCTGGTGTAAAACACTCACACAACTTTCTCTTACTCCAGTTCTCAAAATTATAATTGACAAATGTTGTAGTTTGTGTACCAAATTTAACGAAATTCGTCGAAAATTGAAAAAACAGTTCAGTATAAGCGCACTTCCGGTTTACTAATTTTCTTAAAACTCGGAATTTTGGCCATCTATTTATTTCTAATTAATTTTGTTTGGATGATAGAATTGTATAATTAACTGTGATACCACTTAGTGGAAGCTGTAACCCACCTCCCCTAAAAGTGTCCTTAAATGAATTTTCCTAGAGAAATGTTTTAAATAAAAGATGTAGATCTTTGCATGTTTAGTTTTTTTACGAAATTTCAAGAAAATCGCGAAAAAAAATCATTTAGTAAAGTAGTAAAGTAAACGCACTTCCGGTTAACCGATTTTTTCAACCTCGGAATTTCAACAACATATTTCATTCTAATTAACATTATTTAGATGACGCCATTGTCTAATAAGCTAAAAAAACAGTTAAGATGAAAACCTAACCCCACCTTTCCCCCAAAAGTACCCTTAAATCAATTTTTCCTGAAAAATGTTACAAATGAAAGTTGTAGCTCTTTGTATGTGTAGTTGATATACCAAGTTTAAAGAAAATCGACGGAGCCATTTTTGAGAAAATCGCAAAAATGTAAGAAAAACAACTACTGAAGTGGTACTTCCGGTTGAGGAATTTTGACAGATAATGCGCCTTTAGCTCCCATGGTGATACCTAAACGTAATATCAAGATTCAACTTTCTTCGGTTTTTCGTTTTTGAGCTATGCTGTTCACATATATACATACACACAGACACACTCTCAGACAGACACACACACAGACCATTTGCTAAAAACCACTTTTTTGGATTCAGGGAACCTCAAAACGGATATTTCCGGTGAAAACACAATATCGAAATTTGACACGATTACAATATTTCCTCTTACTAGGAGGAGTAAGAGAAAGTAAAAATATATATCTTTGATATTCATATTGCTCTGTGACGAAACTTAAGGAAATTGTAACTTAATAAAAGTTTTGAAGTTTTCAAATTGATAATTGTTTCAATTGCAGTAAAAGAAAGCCATACGAGTGTTTCAAGACGTATTTTTTTCAGGAAGACCTTACTAGATCCAACTACCGATCAAGATCAAGTTGTTAGAGTTTACTACACTAACTAGATAGATAAGTCTCTAAAAAATTTTAACATATTTTCTTTACTTATATTAGCTGTTTTAAATATTTTCATTCTCACATCATGATATTTAGGGCAAACAAGGAGGAAATGATAAGGTCTTCTTTTTCTTGCAAATTACAAACAGGACAGATACAAATAACTCCTTCAGATTCATTATCAATAAAAGGTTGATAACTTAAATGTAAAAGTTCACTTCTAAGTTTAAATATTAATATTTTACTAGAAAGAAGCAGAGTATTATATAGATAATTATTTTATACCAAATTATAACATAATTCCCTACCCAAACATATAATTATTTGTACTACACTAACTATAAGAATTGCTTGTAATAATATCCGTTGGAAGCCGTCTTGAGGTTTCTAATCCTCTTTATTTTTGTTTTATTTGCACGATCGCATTGGGCATCATTTTCAATAGACTGGGCTCAGCATCTAATGCTTAGCCGCAAGAGTTACCACAAGAAGTAAAACAGGTTTGCTAGAACCTTTCAAAAACTTGACCCAGCAAAGAAAACTGCTTGGAAAAAATCATGAAATAGACAATATATAATATGAGGGCATAAATTAAAGGATCTAGGTTTCATAGAGCAGTAAAAAGCACATCATTTTTGTAAAAAGCAGTAAGCATAAAAGCTTGTAAGAGATTGATTATAAATTTGATTTCTCTCTAGGAAAAAGCAATTAATTTTAAGGATATCTCAGCAAGAGCGAAAATAATTATCTATAAGGCTATCAGGGAATCGATCGATCTTACTTGTAGTTTCGAAACCTGGTGTACTTGTCTAGTTAAAATAATATTATAGACGCAATTTAAATAAAAGTAATCCTGAGTGAAAATAGAAATTCCTAACCCTGTGTTATTGAAACTGTATTAGTGCCACGCTTAAACATCGTAAAAAAAAATTATTTTCCTTAGTAAGGGCATAAACTAAAGGTTTTAGGTTTCATAGGGCTATCAAAAGGTGGTAGTTGACATGTAAACAGACCCTATACGGGAAAATGGAAGTAGCACTCTAAATTCTTCCTGTATAAGAGGGGAAACTTCTCTTAGGTAACCATCAAGCTTGAAAAGGAGAAAAATTTTGATCTCTGGAGGAAATATTGTGTTGTTTCTGAAATCTAAAATTACGTTTGTTTAAGACATTACTTGGAATAAGGGCAGAATCATTAAAAAAAAATGAAAATTCTTCAGCAGTTTATCTGAAACGTTTAAATTTCATGTAATTTGATCAATACTAATACAGTAAAATCCACGTTTACTTCAATTAGTGTCACGCATTTGTACTTATTGAGTAAACCTATTGTATTAAGAAAACCAATAAGACCTCTAATGCAGATAAATGATTGCGAAATCATTTCTAATTTAACTTTAGAATAAACGGGTATCTGTAATTTAGAGAAATCAAAGAATAAATACTGGAAGACATTTCATTAATAATTGTCACGGTTAATTTATTTTGTAATAAAACCTAACTAAAATGATAATACTATCGATAATTTTTTTTTTTTTAATATCATTTGTATTCAAACAAAAATAAAATAAAAAAATCTGGTGTGAAACACTCACACAACTTTCTCTTACTCCAGTACTCAAAATTATAATTGACAAATTTTATAGTTAGTGTACCAAATTTAATGAAATTCGTCGAAAAGTGAAAACACTGTCCAGTAAAACTGTCCGGTTTACTAATTTCCTTGAAACTCGGAATTTGGGTCATATATTAATTTCTAGTTATTTCAATTTGGATGACAGAATTGTATAATCAACTGTGATAGCATTTTAAAGAAAAACATAACCCCCCTCCCCCAAAAGTCCCCTTAAATGAATTTATCAGGGGAAAAGTTTCAAATAAAAGTTGTAGCTCTTTATATGTATAGTTAACAACGCTGGTTTAAAGAAAATCGTTGGAGCCATTTTCGAGAAAATACCAGAAAACTGAAAATTATATTTCAGTAAAAACGCACTTCCGGTTATCTATTTTTTTTCAAACTCGGAATTTCAACAACATATTTAATTCTAATTAACATTATTTAGATGACAGAATTGTCTAATATACTGAAACAGCAGTTAAGATGAAAACCTAACCCCACCCTCTCCCCAGAAGTGCCCTTAAATGAATTTTCCTGGAGAAATGTTTCAAATAAAAGTTGTAGCCTTTGTATGTGTAGTTGATATAGCAAGTTTAAAGAAAATCTTCGGAGCCATTTTTGAGAAAATTGCAAAAACGTAAAAAAACAACTAGTAAAGTGGTACTTCCGGTTGAGGAATATTGACACATAACGCACCGTCAGATCCCATAGTGATACCTAAACGTAATATCAAGTTTGAACTTTCTACGATTTTTCGTTTTTGAGCTATGCTGTTCACATACATACACACACACAGACACACACCGAGCACACACACAGACACACACATACACACACAGACCATTTGCTAAAAACCACTTTTTGGACTCAGGGGACCTCAAAACGGATATTTCCGGTGAAAACTCGATATCGAAAATTTGACACGATTACAATACTTCCTCTTACTAGGAGTAAGAGAAAGTAAAAAGGAAGGAAGATAACCAAGAGGACCAAAAAAAAGGGATATAAAGCGATTACTTAATCGCATCAGAAACAGACAGGGCGATTAGACAGATAAGAAATAGCCACCCTAAACAGGTCGGTAAACCACAGATAGTAGTAACAAACCAAGCAATATTAAACTTTACAAAGCTCATTTGTTTACTAGTGCAATTCCTTGCTTTAAAGCACAAAAACCGCATCCATATTTCTTTCTTTGCAAGTCCTCTTAAATCCTTTAACCTTCTGAACGATTGCTTTAATCTTGAGTGATGAAGTATAAAAATTTGTAGATTTTTAAGTAAACGATATGAGAGATATTACCCATCACTGATAAGAGATATTTTTTATTGAAAGAAAAAGCGCTGAAAGCACTTTTATCTTCTCAGTGTCCACACCTCGCCGTGAAATGCAAGATTTCACTAATTGATGGAAATTTGTGATGAATAGAGGCTAAAAATTAAAATGCCAAAAGTTTAATATTGGTAGCAAACCGTACTGTACTATTATCTAAAAAGAAATCTGGTGTGAAACACTCACACAACTTTCTCTTACTCCAGTTTTCAAAATTGTAATTGACACGTTTTATACATAGTTAGTGTACCATAAATTTAATGAAATTCATCAGAGTTCATCAAAAACTGAAAAAACTGTTCAGTATAAACGGCCTTTCGATTTACTAATTTTCTTGAAACTAGGACTTTTGGAAATCTATTTATTTAAAATTAATTTTGTTTAGATGTTACAATTGTATTAACAACTATTATAGCCACTTTAGAGGAAAACCGTAATCCCACCACTCCACCAAAAATCCTCCTTAAATAACTTTACCAGGAGAAATGTTTCAAATAAAAGTTGTAGCTCTTTATACGTGTAGTTCACAATACTCGTTAAAAGGAAATCGTTGGAGCCGTTTTAGTGAACATACCAGAAAACCGGAAAATATATTTCAGTAAAAAACACACTTCCGGTCATTCGATTTCCTTCAAACTCGGAATTTCAACCACACATTTAATTCTAATTAATATTATGTAGATGACAGAATTGTACAGTAAACTGAAATAAAAAAGTTGTAGCTGTTACAAAATTCTTTAGTTTATGCCCTCATATTATATGTTGTCTAGTTTATGTTTATTTGCAAGATAT
Organism: Triatoma infestans; assembly: GCA_011037195.1. Lineage (NCBI taxonomy): Eukaryota > Metazoa > Arthropoda > Insecta > Hemiptera > Reduviidae > Triatoma > Triatoma infestans. Next base: position 19,901 of record JAAEAF010014187.1, read on the forward strand.
ATTTTTTTGGCTGGGTCAAGTTTCTGAAAGGTTCTAGCAAACCTGTTTTACTTTTTGCGGGTAATTCTTATGTCTAAGCATAACTAGATACTGAACCAATCTACTAGAAATAATGCCCAATGCGTTCCTGCAAATAAGACAAAAATAAAGAGGGTTAGAAACCTCAAGACGCCTTCTAACGGATATTATTAAAAGCAAGTCTTATAATTAGTCTCGTATAGTAAACTCTAACAACTTGATCTTGATCGGTAGTTCAATCTAAGGTGTTCCTGAAAAAAGTACATCTTGAAACACTTATATAGCTTTCTTTTTCTAAAGAAAGCTATATAACTTTATATATCTTTTCTTTTTCTTCATAGCACAGAAACAAAAAAAATCGTAGAAAGTTCAAACTTGATATTCCGTTTAGGTATCCCCATGGGATCCGACAGTAGGTCATCTGTCAAAATTCCTCCACCGGAAGTACCACTTTATTAGTTGTTTTTTTTTTTACGTTTTTGCGATTTTCTCAAAAATAGCTCCAACGATTTTCTTCAAACTTGGAATATCAAGTTCACATAGTAACAGCTACAACTTTTATTTGAAACATTTCTCTGGGAAAATTCATTTAAGGGCACATATGGGGTAGTGGTGGGGTTAGGTTTTCATCTAAAGTGCTGTTTCAGTTTATTAGACAATTCTATCATCTAAATAATGTTAATTAAAATTAAATATGTTGTTGAAATTCCACTTTGGAGGGCAACCTAACCCCACCTTTCCCCCAAAAGTGCCTTTAAATAAATTTTCCCAGAAAAATGTTTTAAATAAAAGTGGTAGATGTTTGTATGTGTAGTTGATATTACAAGTTTAAAGAAAATCGTCGGAGCCATTTTTGATGAAATTGCAAGAAAATAAAAATACCATTCTGTAAAGTGGTACTTCCAATTGAGAAATTTTGACAGATGACATACTCTCGGATTCCCCATGGTGGTACCTAAAACGGAATATTAAGTTTGAACTTTCTATGTTTTTTTTTTTTGTTTTTGAGCTATGCAGCTCACATACATACACATCGGACTCAAAGCGGATATTTCCGATGAAAACTCGATATCGAAAATTTGACATGATTACAATACTTCCTCTTACTAGGAATAAGAGAAAGTAATAGATGCTAAACATTATTGGGATGGAATTTGATTAGCTCAGTAATAGCGGGCTGGACTATCACGTGGAAGTCTCGGATCCAGGCAGTGCTGCCCTGAGATTTTCTCTTCCTAGGAGCCCCTACAGCTCACTGTCCGGTAATGGGCGGTGTTGTTTGCAACGAAAGTACATAGGCCGGAGGCCAGCAATGCACCAAGAAAAAGGATGTTGGCGCGTCATAAAAAAAACAAAAAAACAATCAAATAAAAATAAAACACATTGATGTTAGCCTGATTCGCGTAAGCAAGCGGAAATTGATAAAGAAAGTAGGAAAAAGAAATGAGCGATGGTGATTACTCAATGGCTGATTACAGTAAAAAGGATATCACTTGACAAAAACATGTCAAGAATTTAAAATAAGAATTTTGCAAAAAAAGTTTAATGATAATCTGATAGAAAAGAAAACTATGATTTCCGCTAAAATCCCACAATCGCATAACATACCGTAATATCATTACGCAGAATTCGCCTCTTTCCACAAGAACAGTTGTAATAGTATTCATTTATTAAACTCAGAATATTATTTCACTTTTTTTTATAAGTGTTTTACTTTCATTTGCTTATATTTTTGAAGAAATGACTTCTAAGGCGGAAATGACTTTTGGTGGAAGTTTTGATCATAAGTAACGAATAAATAGGGTGTGTAACGTGTACAATAATAATGATGTAATCATTCCTGCATTTTCTTATTATTCAACAATTGCCTTCAAACTTGGATTGTTTACAAACCCCCCCTTTTGATTCTCCTTATATTTTAAAGAGCCCCCCCCAACCATACAAACAAAATGGCACCTTAGAGGGAAATCAAACATCACAGCTCCCCACAAAACACGCTAAAACCAGTTTCACTCAATAATATTTTAAACAAATTCAGGACATGCCCAACATATTATGGATATCTTAGTATTGTGGAAACCGAGGTTAAATGAAACGGCGTTTTGTTTTTTTTCCAAATGTTAATTAATCTTTCGCATTTGAATTTCAAGTAAGAAAAATTTATTACTTAATTAAAACTGAATAAGCTCGAAATTTCTGTGATGAAATAGAAAGGAGAAAACAAAGAACTGGCGATTCTCTAAATACTAGATAATATGGTCGAATAAAGAAAGACTGAGATTGGTTTAAAATCACTGTAAAGAGGGTGTGACAAAGTGGATAGGACAGTTTAACAAGAAGGGCAAAAAAAAAGGTAAGGAAGGGAGAGGGCAGGAAAATGCATGAATCATTGATCTAAGTGGTAAGAAAATAAAAGAGGACCAGTATCACTGTGTGAACTGTTAAAACACGCGACACATTCAGATACAACCACACAGCTGCAGACAAACAGATACAAGGAGATGTGTCTCAATGGGTCACTTTACTGTGTAAGTACCGTGTTGGAAGTACAGTAATTATGTATGGAGTTTGAAAGAAATATTGCTTTGACCTGTTCATTTATTTACACAGTCGCTATCTCACTCAATCTCTCTCTCTCATATTCTAACTCGCTCTCTCTCTCTCTCTCATTTACACGCACACACCCACACACGCATACGGACAAATCCTTCTATTTAGCCTCAGACAATACCTCTTTATTTAGTAAAGCATTGTGTTTTGTACTATTAAACATTATGTGGTCAATACTGGCCATAATGTGCCTTATAATTATTCTATCAGTATTTCACATTAATCTTGTCCTAAATAAATGAATCCTGGGATTCATAAAGAAAACAAAAGTTTTAGAATTTTATTTCCAATTAAGGATTTGAACTTAAATAACCTCGCTTCATTATTAATTAATAATAATGAGAATCAAAATTTAACAAGCAAAGCCTCAAAACAAAACCATTTCTTTGGGAATATTTTGTTTTATTAATTACTTTCTCTTATTCCTAGTAAGTAAGAGGAAGTATTATTATCGTGTCAAATTTTCAGTATCAAGTTTTCACTGGAAATATCGGTTTTAAGGTCCCCTGTGTCCAAAAAAATGTTTTTTTTAGAAAACGGTCTGTTTGTGAGTGTGTGTATGTGAACAGCATAGCTCAAAAACGAAACATCGCTGAAAGTTCAAACTTGACATTCCGTTTGGGTATGATCATAGAAACCGGCAGTAGGTTATCTGTCAGAATTCCTCAACCGGAAGTACCACTTTACTTAAATTTTTTTTTTTTTTTACTTTTTTGCGATATTTCTCAAAAATGGCTGTAACGATTTTCTTGAAACATTTAAGGGTACTTTTTGGGAAAGGATAGGGTTAGATTTTTCTCTAAAGTGCTATTTCCGTTTATTACACAATGCTATCATCTAAATAATATTATTTAGAATTAAATATGTTGTTGAAATTCTGTTTTTGAAAAAAATCGGATGACCAAACGTGCGATTTCACTGAGAATTATTTTTCAGTTTTCTGCTATTATCTGTAAAATGACTCCAACTATTTTCTTTAAAAAAAGGAATGTGAACTACACATATAAAAAGCTACAACTTTTAGTTGAAACATTTCTTCTGGTAAAGTCATTTAAGGGGGCTTTTGTGGGAGGAACAGGGGTTATGTTTTTTCTCTAAAGTGCTATCATAGTTGATTATACAATTCAACCATCCAAACAAAATTAATTAGAAATAAATATATTGCCTAAATTCCGAGTTTCAAGAAAATTAGTAAACCGTTTTTATTTAAACAGTTTTTTCGATTTTCTTCATTAAAACACCGGACGAATTTCATTAAATTTGGTATATACTAACTATAAAATTTGTCAATTACAATTTTGATAATTAGAGTAAGAAAAAGTTGTGTTTTTTACCAGCTTTTTTTTACTTTCTTCTTCTACTGTACGAAGAATAATTGCGAACTAGCGTTTCCCCTCGAAATTTACACTCAATTCCACGAAAAAAAATTCCCCCCTTTATGATTTAGTGAACCATTATTCAATTTGAAATTTCTCTCTATAGAAATATTTCCCCAGCCCCTTAACCAAGCCATCTCCAAATTGGCCTTACTAGGGGCAATGCTGCGTGGCCTTGTTATGCTTTCTATTTCTTCTCCAAATATCTCTCCCGCCGTTCGTGTGAAAGAAGTTTAAAGCAGGTCTCGTCTGAGAAGAGAACAATGGCCCACTCTGTTGTAGTGACCAAAATTATGTATTCTCACGCAAATTCTACGAACCATCACACTCAATACATTCTTGACAATACTCTAGTGATCTAACAGGTCGTCAGGAATATCAGTCCTACTTCATTAAGTAGTCTTATGGGACATACTTCGGGGCAATTAACAGCCTCCACAAATTTTGAGAATTCATTAAAAAAACTAGTCATCTCTTAGAAGAATTACCCTAAAATGGTCAGAAATGGTTTCTTTGAATAGGAACCTTTCTCCCTTTTATCTCCATACAGTTTCTCTTAAGGTTTCATATGAAACTCCAATCAGACAAGCTGCATATCTGATCAAGCCCCCATCATTATTAGTGGATTTCCTCGGCAACATTTTCAGGACTAAGAGGCGTTTAATTATTATTGATTTTTTTTTAATAAAAACAAAAAAAACAGAACAAAGCTAAGCAATTTTATCACAAGAAGAAATGAGAAATTTTTTTATAACGGATTTGGTATCATTTTCTCTATCCTCAAACTCTATTATGTTACCAAAACTGTTATGTTTCTTTAAAAAATGAGAGAAAAAAAGCGTAGAAATAGGATAAAAAATATTCCAGTCAGGATAGTTTCAGCAGGTGAATTTGATACAGAGTATCGTGAAAAAATTTCCACAAGAAATCTTGAGAATGAACGTTCTGAGATTTTTCCATATCAAGTATAATGACATGGAAAGTCACTGCAATGTCAAAGTGGTTCCAGCCAGCTGCTATCTTCACAAAGGATGGCAGTAATAAAAGAATAATTTATAACCAGCGACCTAGCAGGCCGCCGTCTTCAAGACAATGCCGGCCAAACAAACAACAAAGCCCTTTTCAATACTTTACATCAAAAGCAAGCACCGATAAGGTTGGCCACTGACCTAAATAAGGTCACCAAACTACGAAGGTCGCACAAGATCGCACACTAGGACAGATGTCTTGGTGTGAGTGTGGCCAACACCAATATATAAACTTTATCATATACAACGAGAGGATCATTATATCATATACGACCATACGAGCACGTCTGTATAAACGAGCAGCAGTTTACGCGACTATACACAGTTTTATTTAAACTTATTATCTTTTAGTAGTGCATCTTAGTTCGTTTATTTTATCATTCTAATTTATTACTTATTTATCTTCTGTTTATTCCTAAGTATTTTGCTTGTTATTGGTTACCATTTCTAACGTTCAAAGTATTGTTCGAATACAGGTTATTTTTATAAAATCCGTATTAATAATTCGAGCACTAACTTCCAAAATCTCTCAACTAACTTCCGCCCTCTTCAAGACCTCTACTACATCAGGAATCACATCAAACGATTCCATTACACAAGAAAATAATATTATGCTGACTATAAATAAACAAACACATACATACACACGTACGTGCGAATATGAATTAACAGACTTGTAGCAACCTCTAAAAACAGCTCTAGCGAGGGGATTAGGCACAGAGGTAGCGCGCTGGATTCCCACGCGGCGGTCTCAAATTTTAGTCCTAGAACACGTTACATTTACTCTTACTAGAAGTCTCTATAGCCTATATTGCCGGTGATGGACAGTGTTGTATGTTACAAGAGAACACTATCTGACTGCCGCCGGCAATGCACTGAGAAATAGCTCCAGACGCCAATGATGAATGATTTCCTACTTTTGAAGGAAACTGAATTTCGTAATCTTGCTAGTATACAGTATACATCTTTTTACAGTTCTAAGGAAAAGTAATTTTTATTACGCAACGTTTCTTTTTTGAACCATAAACAAATTTTATATAAACTATTTTTTTAAATTATTAACATATTTTTATTGAAGGACAGAAAATAATTCAAGGAGAGTGGAAAACTGAAACTGAAACCAACAAAAATAAATAAAATAACTAACAAAAATTGGGATTAACATTCTGAATCCAAGCGTTAACAATATTTATCGGGTAAAATGATCTGCGGTAGGATGTAGAGCAAGCGATAATGATGTTGAGAAACTGTGAGAGTGTAAAAGGGTGGTGGTTAAAGTGGTAAAAGAAGAAGATTACCACTAGATAAACAGCACGTGGGTCGGTTACCAAGTTTTGGGTCATAGTATTTTCGGCTAAACTATCGCTACTGTGTATGTTTTATTTAAAAACCACCTTTTTGAAATATTTAAATCAGATGCTAGGTTTAAACGAAGAGAATTAATAGTTAATAAAAAAATTAAATACAGATTTACTTACACAGTGAAAGGCAGTCCAAAACTGCATTAATAGTGGAATTAAGTATCGCTTACCTGTAAACAAAAATAAAGAGCATTAGAAACTAACAATTTAATTAATGGTTGGGTCCGAGGTACTGGAAAAACCTTTGGATAAATCAATATGGCTTTGGCACCCTTTATTGGAAGGGTGTCAATATTATTATTAACATGAGAGTATTGCTTCCACATCAGCCAATGTGAAGCTTCGTGTCAGATGCGGTGGTGATACCTATACGATAAGTTTGTAAGATGCAACTTCCTATGACTTTTCGTTCTAATGGAATCCAAAACATGCATTTCCGGTGAAAGTCAACTCTGAAAATTTGCCGACACGATCGCAATACTTCCTTTTCTACTTTCTTTTTTACTCCTAGTTAAGAGGAAATATTGTAATCGTGTCAAATTGTCAATATCGAGTTTTCACCGGAAATACACATTTTGAGGACCACTGAATCCAAAAAAAAAGTGGTTTTTACAAAATGGTTGTGTGTGTGTGTGTGTGTGTGAACAGCACAGCTCACAAACGAAAAATCATAGAAAGTTTAAGCTTGATATTCCATTTAGGTATAACTATGGGATCTGACAGTATGTTATCTGTCAAAATTCCTCAACCGGAAGTACCACGTTACTGTATTTTTTTTTTTTTCACTTTTTTGCAATTTTCTTAAAAAATGGCTCCAGCGATTTTCTTTAAATTTGGTATATCAACTATAAATACTAAGATCTACAACTTTTATTTGGAACATTTCTCTGGAAAAATTCATTTAAGAGCACTTTTGGGGGAGAGGTGTGGTTAGATTTTCCTCTAAAGTGCTATTTCAGTTTACTATACAATTCTATCATCTAAAAAATATTATGATTTTCCTGGGTGTGTTGAGGAAATGAACCACTTTACAGTCTTATTTTCTTTTTATTATGTATTAATATATAGTTTCCACAAACGTTTCGACATTTCACATGCCATTATCACGGGATTAACACGTTTTTTTATCGGAAATTTTTACAATTTGTACAAAGCATATGATTACATGGAAAAAATTGTATATTGATTAAAATAATTATTGTCCGCAAATTGCAAGTACCAACCTTTTCAATTTTGCATTCTGATAATGTGGTGTGTTGTTGGTTGAGTGTTTATAATATGTGATGAGCCGGAAGATATATTTCTTCTTTTTTTTATATACGTTAAAATGAGTAACGGTACGTTACTGTCATGATTATTTCTGTAAGATTATTGTTGTTAATCTGCGTCGGTATTTGATCAGGGAATATTGACACAGATCCCTCATAAAAAAGAAGGGAAATGTATCTTCCGGCTCATCACATATTATAAACACTCAACCAAGAACGCAACATTATCAGAATGAAAAATTAAAAAGGTCGGTATCTGCAATTTGTAGACAACAATTATTTTAATCAATATACAATTTTTCTATATAATCATATGCTTTGTACACTTTGTAAAAAAATTTCAGATAAAAAAACGTGTTAATCCTGTGATAATGGCATGTGAAATGTCGAAACGTTAGGAGAAACTATATGTATAATACATAATAAAAAGAAAATAAGGATTTAAAGTGGTTCATTTTCTCAACACACCCACGAAAATCATAACATTTTTAAAAGGAAAAAACAGCCAATAAATAACCACAATGCATTCCATTATCATCTAAATAATATTAGTTAGAATCAGATATCAAGGTTGAAATTACGAGTATGAATAATAACGTGAAAAGTATTTTTCAAATTAATTGCTATTTTCACTAAAACTGCTCCAACGATTTTTCTTATAAACTAGGAATGTAAACTACACATATAAAGAGCTACAACTTTTATTATTTAAAACATTTCTCCATGTAAAGTAATTTAAGGAGAGCTTTGGTGGAGAGGCGGAGTGGTTATGTTTTTCCCTAAAGTGCTATCATAGTTTATTATTTATACACTTCTACAAACTAAACAAACAAAATTAATTATAAATAAATAGATTGTCCAAAATTCCAAGTTTCAAGAAAATTAGTAAACAGGAAGTGCGTTTTTTTACTGAACAGGTTTTTTTTTTTTTTTTTTTTTCAGTTTTTTCTATTTTCTCCATAATAATGCCACAAATTTCATTAAATTTAGTATACTATCAAATTTGTCAGATCACAATTTTGAAAACTGGAGTAAGAGAAAGTTGTGTGAATGTAATCACACCAGATTTTTTTTTTTTTTACTAACAGTAACAGAAAATATTATTTAAAAAAAAAAAAAAAGGGACGAAATAGGGAGAACTGATACGAGGGAGGATATGAGGGGGGCGGGGGCGTATGAAACATGTAAATTTATGGAACATTATCATTATGGAATACACCTTAATAATTTAGATAAACCAATCTAGAACTGACTATACATCATCATGGCTGGTGGTAAGAGAGAGAGAATTCCATTATGTGAAGACGTGGCTGTACGGTAGTCGGTGTGTAAACATTGTTAGTATAGTTCGATGTATGTAATTCACCACGGTGACACACACACACACACACACACACACTCTCTCTGCTAACTTCCTATTGGATGGCAAGCCAACCTACAGCTACAAGTCTATGAAACACTATTTACTCAACAATTTATACATTGAATACAAAACTAGTACTAAATAAAATCATAACTTCTAAATTTATTACACAAACTACGGAGATATATAGAAATAAAGTTATATTTTATTTATCAAGACAATAGTTGCATATAATTATTTAATATGAATATTTAATAAGATTATTTCATTATGGAAGCATTAAAAGTTAAAAAAAAAAAACTGAAAGCATTTGATTTCTTTTTTATCTCGAAATTTCAAATCGTCCAATAGATATACCTTTATTAGAAAAGCTCACATGCATTACCAATAATGAACAATTTTATTCGAACACCGAATCCATGACACATTCGATAATTAGAGGGAAAAATTATCTTAGAGTTTTTTCAAATATTACGTTAGAGGGAAATCTAAAATTGAATTATCACCGGAAATATACGATTTGAGGTTGTCTAAGTCCGAAAAAAAAATCGTACTTCCGGAAAGCTTCGAGTCAGAAACGGAATATCAAGTTTGAGTTTTCTGCAACTTTTCGTTTTTGTGATATTTTGTTCACACACACACACACACACACACAAAGAAACACCTACAAAGACCATTTGCTAACATTTTTTACGTACTCAAGGGATTTCAAAAACATGTATTTCCGGTGAAAACTCAAAGTTTCGAAAGTTTATCACGATCGCAATAATTCCTAATTAGTAAATACAGGCAAGATTAAAAATATAAATTGAGTGAAAATATTGAGTGGACTGTAAATAATGTAATATAATATATTATTGGTGAGCAAAAAGGGAAATTAAAATATTAAAAATTATATGGGAAAAATGAATATATAAATTAAATTTAAAAATGTGTAGCAAAGATTATTTATTATCACTTTCAATAGGCCAAAGGAATGGCGCTCACCTTGAAACGCAGAATCCTTGTTGCCAGTGTTGGAAGAGCTATGTGTCTTTAGCCCATATCGGGGTAAAGGGAAGAGGAAAAATAGGAATAAAGAAATCATTCTTATGTGCTTCCAAGTTGAGTCTTCACCAATGCACTGGTACTTGGCTGATGATTGTAGTTAATAATTAAATGGGCTCCCAGAAGCTGCACGGCAGGAAACCAACCGGAAGTAAAACCATGTGATTTTACAATAAACCTATGCAGGCCCAAGAGAACCGGAGCCGCTTACTCGGACAAAAGACCAGTTTATTATTAACACTACCCAGGAAGTGGCAAACTTGGGTTTTCACAATTAAGGGCAACCGAACTGGCCTGAGTTGTATAGACAGATTTACTATTACGACTTACTCCAACGAATGTCACATAGTGACTGACTCAGAGAGGAGAAAATGCAAAGGTTATTCCCTCTCTACTCTTAGGACACAGCCTAGTAAATTAGTAAGTACAATCCACACCTCCAAAATAAAATTATTGCACGCCATTGGCGGCAAGTTTAAATTTATATTAAATCCCGAACACTTCCACTTACCACGAGTAAAGTAGAAATAGGAGGAATTCAAATAATTGATTCAGTTGTTTTAATTTCTTTATTTCCTTTAAACTTATGTAAAATTTCAAATTGTTATATAACTGTTGTAAATATATTATACTTGATATATTTACAAAATATTTACATAATTATAATTACTTGAAATTTTAACTAAATGTTTAATAACTTCAATATTACTATAGCTAGTTGGGAGAACCTAACCTTAGTAAAACGACACTTTTGTGTGAAACGAACCTCTTCTTACCCTCTCTTCACAGTATTCGTCTAAAGCCAATTTTCTAGGAGAGAAATGTTTTAAACAAAAGTGAGATTTCTATGTTTATATAGTTAGTATAGTCATTAAAAACTTGGCATCTTTATCGAAGAAATCGCAAAAAGCAAAAAAAAACTCTTCAGTAAAATCGAACTTCCGATCATCAATTTTCTGCAAACAATTATTTTAAGGCAACAAATTTAATTCTTATTAATATTAAATAGATGTTAGAATTGTATAATATTAAGAAATGAGCACTTCAGTGGATTCAGTGATTCTAAAGGCTCCAGAAACTCCCTTTAAATCACTTCTCCAAGTAGAATGTTTGAAATAAAAGTGAAAGAACTAAATGGACATATAAAATTTAAAGAAAATCGATGGAGCCGTTTCGATAAATTCGCAAAGAAATGTCCAAAAATGACCTAAGCTAAATAACAAGTGTGACCTTCTTGCAATTTTCCGTTTTTTGAACATGCTTACACACATACAGACACACACAAATCATCAAACACTTCCCTTTAATCCAGCGCCCACCCGTGGTAACTGAACCATTCGGCGCCGCGCAGACCAATATACAATTAAGCCCGTCCTTCTCATGCCCGTTTCTCATGACTAGCCACTGTTTTACTAAGAGCCTTGCAAATCTCTAGCTGCTCCGCATCCATTACACCATTTGAGCACAGAAGGTAGCTATTGGTATCGGCTACAATCCGGTTCAAATCGATCGATAACAGGGCAAGTAATTGTAAGCCCTGTTATCAATCGAAAATTTGCAACTTTTTCGTCATGTCCAAAGAAATTCTTTTGTAAATACGTTTGAGCTGTTCTCATGTTTACTCGCAGCAACTTACTATCGCAGATTTTTCCAAAAATTGGACAACGTCAAGTTTTTAGTAAATTGCTGACGGATATTTGAACTTATGGCTAATCCATTTAACTCCTAATTTTGCCAGCTAATCTGCAGAATCCGTTGCAGAATGAAATCACAGCCCCCTCGGTCAGTCATTTTAACTTTATTCTGACATTCTATGACTGCTGGATCATCTGGCGAAGAGACTACAATAGAGTTTGCCTTCGAGTTTATAAAAATGGCAGCTTTCTTTATCTGGGAAATAGACATGTCAAACGTGTTGTCATACCTACCGCTGCTACTTCTTCCTCGAAATTACTCCAGTGAACAATTACTTCCTGAGAACCATCAGCAAAAACCTGTACATATTTACCCGCCAAATAACATAATTCTATCATTTCGAGGCTTTCTATCTTTAGTTCAGCTTCCAAACCATCAAACTCATACACACGTGCTATATACCAATTTCTAAACCACCTTGTCGGCCTCAGAGAAGCTCAAAACATGTGTTCCTGTGAAAACTCATTTAGAACATTTCGCTCTATTGTAAGAAATAGTAATAATTTTTTTAACAAATTTACATTTGGAACTTGAGAATTTACCCAAGAGAAAGTCTTGCATATGCTGACGTTAAGGTTGTATTTCACACTCGGTTTAAAAACTTTGAAATGCATTAACACTCTGCCAATATTGATCAAAAAAGCTATTGGCAGTTTAATTTGCCTATAAAGGCGAAAAACACAAACAAGCAAGGATATTAGAGGGACAAACAAAAGAATTGAGGAACTTTTGAGGGAGCAAAAGACCCTAATTGGTATGCAAGCATCCAAATCAGTTCATTTTAATTAAAGTATTTGAAATAAGAAGATATTAGCAATTAAAATTAGGCATTAATTTATTGTCTTATAATATTTATGTAAATAAATTTATTATCTTATTACAACAATAGTATAAAGACATCCATCTATTGTTTTCATAACATGTAGGTTATATTATACCAGGTTACAATATATAGTAAATTTAGCTGTACTTAAAGTATAATCTCTATCTCCACAGTCTGGTTATAAATCGGTTACAAGTTTGTTCATTTTAACAGATGAGAGATGTAAACTCTCTAATCAAGTTTTCCCTTATACAATCCAGTTATAATCTAGCCACTTACAAACTTTACTAAGTAGAATAGATGCTTTAATCAAAAATATTGCTATAAGTTAAATGAATTTCAGTTAAAGTTTTTCAGTAATCTTAGTAATTTTCAGAAAAAGCAGGCATTAATAATTTAAAAGTGAAATCCATTCTTCGCATGAGGTAAAAAGTCTGGTGTGAAACACTCACATAACTTTCTCTTACACCAGTGTTCAAAATTATAATTGACAAATTTTATAGTTAGTATACCAAATTTAATGATATTCGTCGGAGTTCGTCTAAATTCGTCAAAAACTGTTCAGTAAAAGCGCACTTCCGGTTTACTAATTTTCTTGAAACTCAGAAATTTGGCCATCTATTAATTTCTAATTAATTCTCTTTTGAATGTAGAATTGTATAATCAACAATGATAGCATTTAAGAAAATAACATAACCCAACCCCACCCCCAAAAGCCTCCTTAAAAAAACTTTACCAGAAGAAATGTTTCAAATAAAAGTTATAGCTTTTCATATGAGTAGTTCACATTCCTAGTTTAAAGAAAATTGTTGGAGCCATTTTCCAGAAAATGCCAGAAAACTGAAAAATATATTTCAGTAAAAACGCACTTCCGGTCGTCCGATTTTTTTTTTTGAAACTCAAATTTCAACAACACATTTAATTCCAAATAATATTATTTAGATGACAGAATTGTATAGTAAACTGAAATAGCTAAACTTTAGAGGAAAATCTAACCCCACCCCTCCGCCAAATGTGCCTTCAAATGAATTTTCCCAGAAAAAATATTTCAAATAAAAGTTGCAGATTTTTGAATGTGTAGTAGATATATAAGTTTGAAGAAAATCATCGAAGCCATTTTTAAGAAAATCGCAAAAAAGTGAAAAAAAAAAAAACCATTTAGTAAAGTGGTACTTCCGGTTGAGGAATTTTTGACAAATGACCTACTGTCGGATCACATGGTGATACCTAAACGGAATATCAAGTTTCAACTGTCTACGGTTTTTTCGTTCATGAGCTATGGCTGTTCACATACACATACACACACACAGACCATTTGCTAAAAATCACTTTTTTGGACTTAGGGGACCTCAAAACGGATATTTCCGGTGAAAACTCGATATCGTAAATTTGGCACGATCACAATACTTACTCTTACTAGGAGTAAGAGAAAGTAAAAAAGGTGGTAGAGATTATAGTATACCCAGAGTGGGCATCGTGATAGCGGCTTCTGTCTCAAAACCAACAAAGCTTTATAGCGGCAATTTAAATTTGAGGATAGGGAGATATGCATCTTCTTGGACAGCCAGGCGGCAATGAAGACTTTTGAGGCCTTCAGAATCACCTCTTCCCGGCAAGGGAGTACAGGGACTCCCTAGAGTTGCTCTTCCGGCTGAATAAAGTGCAGCTGGTATGGGTACCGGTACATAAGCGGATAAAAGGCAATGAGTTAGCCGACCAACTGACCAGGAATAGAGCGAACACTACATTCTGTAAGCCGGAAGCTGTCCTGGGAATAGCCAGTAGGAAGGTCTCTGAGGGAATGGATTCAGATGGAACACAGCCGTTACTGGAGGCTAAGCACAGTAAGGTGGTGATGCCAGGACTGTGTAAGAGAAGAACCACAGAGGCCCTAGGTCTAGGCGGGAATCAGATTTGCCTGATAGCGGGCCTGTTCACAAGGCATAATAGCTTCAAAAAACATGGTGCAAAGCTCAAGGTGGGGTTAATTAACTCGTAGCTTTTGTGCAGAAAATATCAGGAAGAGGAGGATGCGATCTCTCACCTGATGTTCGACTACGTTGCAATCGGCAGATCTTTGGCAGCAAGTTGAGACCGGAGGAGATCGTATTGCAAGAACGACTAGTGGGGAAGGCCCTTGACCTGGTGAAAAGGAAAGGTTTCCACTACTAGACACAAGGAGGATGGTACAATAAGCCTCAAGAAGCTGGCTGCAGTGTCTGGTCCAAATCTAAACCCTAAATCTTATAGTCCTTACTCGAATATGACTATATTCTGTGTCCGCGCAACCTGTTTCAATACTTTACCAAAACTTTATATACAATATACATTTAAACCTAATTCATACATTCCCCAGAAATATCTTAATATCAATTTTTTCCCCGAAAAATGAATCAAATAAAATGCCATAGCATTATATCTGTGTCCAGTTAACCTTCTAGGTTTAAAAACTATATTGATGGAACACTTTTCGGGGGGGGGGGGAATCCAAAAATATCAGAAAACCTATTCTGCAATTACTCTTTTCCGGTGATTCGTTTTGCTTCAACTTTAGAATTCTAGCACAATAATTTGGTATAATGTGACAATTTTATTAGATATAGGATGGAAAAACTGCAGAACCATAATTTATACCCATATTTTCCTGAAAAAAGAGTAAAAGTGATAGGCTTATATGTGTATAGTTAGCATGCGAAGTTTAACGAAAATCAATACTTGCTCCTAGTTAAAGACAACAAAAATTCGGTTTGAAATATTTCCATATTATAACTCGACATTTTTTTACTAAACCTTAATTCAGTGTAGGGTTTCTAGAGTATCGTATATTCAAGAGAAATGACATTTTAGAGATAAGTCTAATGTAGCGCAGTTCCCATATACTCCTTAAATCAATTTTCCCAAATAAATGTACTCATCGATCGCTTCATCTGCAGGACAACTAAATGGATGCTGTAAAAAGGAAAAAAAAAAAAAAGAAATACTTGGCAACTTTTATTCACTACCACATTGAAAACATACCTTGCTGGAAAATTACTTTTCTCTCTATTTCTTTCTACTTTCCAAGTCATTTGCACCTAAATACGTTCTTTACCAATAGCTATCAACACTTCACCTTTTTCTGGTTCACACTAGCTTCTATAAAAGATGGGATATTGTCTGGCAAAAATAAAGAATGTAATTTTATATATTACGTGTAGCCCGCAGTGGCGATGGGGGGGGGAGGGTCTGTTTTAGAATTCTGCTACATACAAATTCTCATTTGTGATTGTCAGCGAGCAAATTTATTATAGAATAAATCTGAAAAAAAAAACTACACCGTGCAACAGGATTAGCTCAGTGGTAGCGAGCTTAGAAAGTGCTATTCTCAGAATTTCTCATCTAGCAACATTATTAGCTCATTGTCGTCTGGTTATGGGCAGTGTTGTCTATAACGAGAGATAATATAAAAACCAGAAATATCACTTCCTCAAAAACTGACAGTGTACTGATTAGTGTATTTCGAACGCAATGACCTCAAGATGTTAATGCGTCTAAAGAAAGAGATTAAAACAAAAAAAATCTGGTGTGAAACACTCACACAACTTTCTCTTACTCCAATATTTCAAAATTATAATTGACAAATTTTAGAGTTTGTGTACTAAATTTAATGAAATTCGTTGGAGTTCGTAGAAAATAGAAAAAAAAGTTCAATAAAAGCGCACTTCCGGTTTACTAATTTTCTTGAAACTCGGTATTTTGAACTAATTAATTTATTTCTAATTAATTTTGTTTGGACGGTAGAATTGTATAATCAACTATGATAGCACTTTAGAAAAAAACATAACCCCAACCCTCCACCAAAAATTTTATTTCTTAATTCTTTGGAACTCACCAGTTCTTAATTCTTTGGAACTGGAAAACTTAACTTAATTATATAAAAAATCGTTCAGTTTTAAACGAATGAATGAATTTTAAAATGTTAGTTTAATCGTTGTTTAATTTTATTTAGATTTATTTTGTGTATCTTATTTTTATTTTTTGTATATTCTTAATATTTTGGTTAGTTAATTGTGAAATAAGTCTCCCTCCAACAACAGAGTTTAAAGATTAGACCCCCGCGTCCACTGTAAGAAAAGAATTTGCCCTTTAACAACCCAAACACGTGTTTTCCCACCCATCTGGCCACATCCCTTTACCTAGTTTAAGAGTTTAGTATTTAAAAAACACCTCAGTTAGTGTGAAGCTAAGTCTCTGTACGAGTCTGTGTTGACACACTGTCTGAAGAACGCATCCTGAAGATGGGCGAACGCCCGAAACCGGTCGATGACCACAAAATGAAGCAGGCTACCACGGAAAATGTCTTTGATTCTCCACCAAAAACCCCCTTAAATGATATTATCAGGAGAAATGTTTCAAATAAATGTTCACAAATGTAGTTCACATTCCTAGTGTAAATAAAATCGTTAAGAGCCGTTTACAAGAAAATACCAGAAAACTGAAAAATACATTTCAGGAAAAAAGCACTTCCGGTCATCCGATTTTTCAAACGCGGAATTTCAACAACATATTTATTTCTAATTAATATTATTTAGATGACAGAATTGTATGATAAACTGAAACAACATTTTAAAGGAAAACCTAACCTAACCTCTCCCCCAAATGTGCTCGTCAATGAATTTTCCCAGATGAATGTTCAAGTAAAAGTTGTAGATCTTAGGTATACCATACCAACGTTTGAAGAAAATCATTTGAACCATTCCTGAGAAAATTGCTAAAAAGTAAAAAAAAAATTCAGTCAAGTGGTACTTCCGGTTGAGGAATTTTGACTGATAACGTATTGTTAGATCCCACGGTGATACCGAACCAGAATATCAAGTTTTAACTTTCTACAGTTTTTCGTTTTTGAGCTATGCTGTTCTCTCTCTCTCACACACACACACTCACACACAAACACACACATACCATTTTGTAAAAACTACTTTTTTTGGATTCAGTGGTCCTCAAAACGTGTATTCCGGTGAAAATCTAAATCGAAAATTTGACACGATTACAAAATTTCTTTTTCTTATCTAGAAACTCGGGACCTCCTAGGAGGTTCAGCCCTTTTAATTCTAATTTTGTACACTAATTTTCAAGGTCACTGATTTGAAAATCCGAAATATTTTTCTAACTTCTTCTTGGGAGGGGAAAAAAAAATTTGGTGGGAAACAATCACATGAATTTCCGTCATTGCAATTTACATAATGTAGTTGCATAATTTATTAATTCTCAAATAAAAGTAAGTGTGTTCTTTATGTGTAGTTAGCCTTCAAATTTAAAAGATATTTACATCCGATTAACGGATTTTCCACAAAACCTGATTTTTGGCAATATATTTAGTTAATTCTTTTTAATAGTTTTGGCGAGAATTCAGGATTCAATTCCCGTAAGGGCAAAGTCGGTGTTGACCCAGCATCGTGATAAAAAGTGGGAAGCTACATTTAGTAGCGCCCTAGGTAGCGAAGGCCGGAACTAGACAGCGTGGGAATTGCGCCCTGCTTACCTTATTTAAACCGCCGTCTGGCAAAGCCTTTGCCTTTCAAGGGCTGTTGCACCATGGGGGAAGAGGATAGTTTATATGGATGGTAGAATAATATAATATCCTATAAAGACTTCACTAATATTGACTAATATTGTCTTGTATTTGGTTTCCAAAAGCTTACACACAATAAATCGTTAAAAATTGAAAGAAATCTAGAATAAGTTTTTTATAAATCATCAGATTTAATCTTCCATACTGTAATAGGATCCATAGAGAGGAATCCATAGCAGAGAGAGAGAGAGAGAGAGAGACATATAAAATTTGACAGGCTAGAGTGGGAGAAATTGTTTAAATACAGCTACGGGGGAGTCTACCGACAGTCTTGCAACACAGTTTATACAGCAGTCACAACGCGTCATCAACCTTTCTCTTTATCACTATAAATCTTTCACTACCATTTTTATATTTTAGTGTAAAGTCTAGGAAGTTTGTGTTACTTTTTTATTATACAGTGTTCAGCTTTATTTTTCAGTTCATTTATCTATCGAACCCAATTTCTCTCCTTCTCAAACCCATTATAATACCATTATAAAGAATTCGTTACAGAGGACGTTAAGCGTAATCCTTAATGTGCCTAAATTATTAATTAGAGGGGAACAATTTGATGTCGTTTTCATCTACAATCTCATTCATAAGATAATAAAACTGCTCTTATTTAGAATAAATGTTCCAACTCATTTCAACTATAATGTAACATTTATTTTTCACACTCTTTTTTTTTTTTTAAAAAAAAAAAAGAAGAAATAAATATATAATTACCTTAAACAAAATCATTTTCCTTTGATATTTTTCATTGCAAATTAGAGAAAATTTAAAACTACGACTCTTCAAAACGATAATTAATGAAACGATAAATAAATACGATTTTTTTAGATAC
The DNA here is from genome assembly GCA_011037195.1 of Triatoma infestans. Lineage (NCBI taxonomy): Eukaryota > Metazoa > Arthropoda > Insecta > Hemiptera > Reduviidae > Triatoma > Triatoma infestans. The sequence goes on from JAAEAF010014187.1 coordinate 38,927, forward strand.
AAAATTTATTTGATACTTAGTTTTCTTTTTCCTAATAGAATTTTATTTTATGTACTAAAAATTCGTAAGATTACATTCATATGAATGTTTATGTTATTCAAATTAGATTGTAAAAATTTTTTGCATTAATATACTCTTTTGGCTGTATTACTTTTGAATGGATTTTGTGTAATAATTTATTTTCATTTATCTTAAGTTTGTGCATTATATGTTTATTTATTTTCTTTTTCTTCATTTTTAATAGTATATGTGGCCATCGAACAGTTTTGGGCGTACGCCCATTAATCAGGATGTTTTTTGTCAAACCAAATAGAGAGAGAGAGAGATAAAATCTGATAGGCCAGACTAGAATGGGAGAAATTGTTTAAATACAGCTACGGGAGAGTCAACTGACATTCTTGCAACAGAGTTTATACAGCAGTCACAACGCGTCATCAACCTTTCTCTTTTTCACACTAAATCTCTCACTACCATTTTGTGGTGGTAACATAGACTTGCACAGAGCAAAAATTTAGTTAATACACTGGTTTTTTTTTGAAAATTTTTTGTTAGGACGTAACCAGAATAAGAGGTAATTCGTTGATACCTGGGTGGGAAAATACATGTTGTTTTTCGTTTTTTCAAAGGCATATTGTTCCTTTTAAAAATGGAAACATCCAATAAGTGGGGATGTGTAACTTAAATTAACGTTTTTGAAGGAGATTTACTTTGAATAATTAATTATCTATACTATTTTACTTTTTAATTGTTCTTTGAGTGTAGAACAAAGCGAAAAAACACTGTGTAAAACCGTGGACTATTGTGGGGAATAATTAATGATAAAGAAATTAATAAAATGCGAGCTTGAATGATCATAAAAAAAAACACAAAATAAATTTTTGATTACCACTAAAAGAAGCAGGCTATCTGGGAAAAATTATCTCGATTCTATTTTATTTATATTTTCTGTATTCGTACATATATTGTAATCGTAATTACTGTATTTTATTTTTTGTTCTTATTCGTTCTGTTTGTTTAGTTTACACTATGTTTCTTGTAAATTGGCAAATTAACCCGTTTATCTTAAATAAATAGTAGGCATACTGAATTAGAGGAGTGACCAAATTACTGCTCACCTTGAACAGCTTAAAATCATTTTCCCAGCTAAATGACGAATATATATGGTATTAAAATATATCACCCGAACGGAATACCATGTTTGAACTTTACACATACACAGATCATTTTCTAAAAACTACTTTTACGTTCTCAGATGACCCCCCAAACTTCTATTTCCGGTGGATATTAAATTTTGAAAATCAGATACGAATGCAATACTTGTTCCTGGAACAACAATAAACAAAAGTAAAAAAAAAAAAAAAAAGATAGTATTTTGTCCAAATATAATATCAATATTTATATTCACATATATGACTGAACGAACAAGGAAGCTACATACCCACACCCTCTGAATTAAGGGGCGGGGGAGGCATGATTTGTTATCTTCCTAATCGTACCGCACTCCAACTTTACCTTCACCGTTTGGTAACATGAATAAATTAATATTTATAAGGTAGAAATACAATTGAAAATCAGCAAAACTTTGTATTGTTTATTCGCAAAAAGTAATCTAAACTTCTCTAACCCCCTTAATACATCAATCATGCATGGTAATTTCATTACCATATGCATTTAGTGATTTTATATTGATTTTTTTTTTTTTTTTTTTGCTGATACAATTATGAAGATTAGAAATTTCCATGTCTACCTCCCCCCCCCCTTAATTTTCAACGTACACAGTACCAAAATACAAAACCAATACCAGAATGTTTTGTTCAAATATTATGTTTGTAATATTTGAAACGTATGTTTTTAAACATACTTTGATGTTGTTATTAAAATTAAAGTTTGGATGATATTTACCCATGGCTTGTTTATAAAGCATTAAAACACTATTTTTTTATCTACTATTTCTAATGTAATCATATTATATACTATTCATATTCATCCACTTTAAAATCGTCATTTTCGTCATTTAATTATTTGGAATGTTACAAATCTGGGATCCGTCGACCTTGCTTCTTATTCGCCACAATTTACTGGACATCAATGAAAATTGTTATAAATAGAATAAAAATTTTGAACTATAAAAATTTGGTGTATTTTTGGAAAAAAAAAAGAAGAAGAGAATGTAAAAATAAAACAATACACAGGACATTTTATTTGTCATTACCAAATAAAAAAGGTCACTAATGTGAGTAATACATTGCCCTGCTTCAACATTTAAAAAAAAAGAAAAAGAACAAATACTTACATATTAGCTATATTAAAGAACCATTTCGTTCATATACGTATGTTGTTTAGTTTTATAATATTGCATTACATCATTAGAAAAGGCTGGTAATAACCTTTGAAGTTTAACCGCTGATTAACCTTAAGACCCTTACCTCTTTTATGAATTATGATTCTCTGTTATATTTTAAATATTAAAAGAAAAGTAATGATTTGTTTTTAACATAGAAGACATGCAATTATAACTGACCAGATAACTAAATTATAAAGTTTTATGCTGTGCTAAATTTATTACCTGCTTTAGGTTTTTTTTAAAAAAAATATTTACACTTTTCATATAGAAAAGCATGAAAAACCAGAACCAAACAAAGGACATTAAACATCGCAGGCAGCTCTGTTGTATATGAAATTTTTATTATAAATTATTTTGTTATGAATAAGTTTCTTTGTAATCGTTAAAACAGATTTACGATACAAAAACAAGGGTAGCTCAAATGGAAGGCAGAAACTTAGAATTAAATAAGAAATCTTGAATACAAAAATATTTGTAACGTTCATTGTGATACTAGGTCAAAAATTTAGAAAGAAATTTATATATTACTGCACCAATTGTCTTAAAAAGTGGTATGAAATTTATGTGGGAATGAAAATCTGAGCGACGGGGCTGATTTTCGCAGTGTTCCCACCTAGAGATCTATAATCTATAACCTTCTACAAAGAAGGTTATATCCAGTTTATGATGTTTGAAATGAGAAAGATTAAGTTGTTAAATATAGTATGTATGTGAATTAAAGAAGTGTTGGGTGTTTCGAGTGTTTTTATAATCAAAAGTTGTTAGCTTCCTATAAAGATTATTAAAGGTTAAATAATAATTATATGAAAGTCTCGCTATGTACTCGTATGTGTTCAGAATTTAATTAAATATTGATTGTTTTTTGAACAGACGCCCTTCTCTTTCTCATTATTCCTATAATTTCAATCCTACATTTATATAAATAAAGATTAAGTGCAAAAATTTGAAACGGACAGAGGGGGAAAAAGAAAAAGACTTTACAGTATTAACGGTAACTTGAATTGAATTAATAAATCAAGACCCAGACCGGGAATCGAAGTCAGTTCAGCTCAAGCGGCAAACTAATGGATCATCCTCTACCCGTTGAAATAGCAAAGCGCCTTTAGAATTAATCATGTTTTATTTATTAAAAATGAAAATTAAACCTAAGACGTAATAGCTCATAAAGGACCATGGCTTACCAGGCGGTGATTTTTACTAGGAAGCGTGTAGTAAGTGCGCCGCGGTTCCATCGCCGTTTAGTTCTGTCCTTTCGCTTCTAATTGTATCTTTCTAATTTTTCTCACGATGCTGGATTAATACTTTGTTCTCACGGAAATCAAACCCTGAATTCTCGGACTAAAGGCGAGTGGTGGGCTAGCCTCTAGACCAACGTTTGTGGGTAATATTCAATGTATAAAAACAATAAATTGAGTAAACTAGTTAAAACTTGGCTCATCAGCCCAAGAAAGCCTCACAAAATGTGAACTCTGCTTTAAAATAAATTGACCTTTGACATAGAACACATGAATGAATAAGACCTGCCTGGAAGGGCTTCTTTCCTTTCACTAAGAGTTCCACAATTAACTTGATGCTTCCCACATTTTTTTCTCATGATGTTGAGCCAACATAGATCCAGGAATTTGGCCGCAAAGACGAAAGCTTATTTCTAGAGAACCACAATAAAGGAGGCTGTTATACGTGAACTACAATTGAACATCACTATCCATTATGACCCATCAATATGGAAACGGCACTCAAGAGGTAAACCTTATATCCTTCCAGCTTCCCTAAAATCAACTTTTCCCGGAAAAATTGTTTACTATCAGTGATTAGTATAGCAAGTTTATAGAAAAAATCGTAGGAGTAATTTTCGAAAAAAAGTCCTGAAAAATCGGGAAAAAAATTTCAATAATTTCGTCGCATTATTTTGGAGGGGGGTCCATGCATTTTGGCCAAACAATTTTCTTGCCGGATCCTTTGTGGGATATCCCTATGGAACATCAAATGTGATCTTCTGGCAATTTTTCGTATATTAGTAATTTTGCTCACAAAATAACTTTACATACATGCTCAGAGACAAATATACCATTCTTGCATACACAAGATAAAACTTAAATGACAGTGAGTCCAGTAAAAACTCTTATTTCGAAAGTTTGTTAGAATCGTAATATTTCCTAAAAGGAAAAGTAAAAAAAAAAAAAAATTCTTCATATAATCTAAAATAAGATATTATTCAAGTGAAAGAGAAAAACGTAAAGTATATAAATGTAGTCAGTCCAAAGAAGTGAGAGTGTTTATGTGTGAAATAATGTAAACAACAGTGTTGAAAAAAAAAAAAATAAAGTGCCAATAGAAAGGTGAAGAGCAGAATGAAGGTACTAGTGGAATAAGATGATATGTTGGAAGAATGGAGAAGAAGTAGAAGAGTGGAGTGAACTGAGTAAGAGTGTTCTGGGGAGTTCACGAGAATATCAGCCATAGTAGTGGTAGTTTAGTGGTAGTGTGCTAAAAGATACGATGGGCTTCACTTCGTCCTATAAGGGAACAGGCCCTCCCTCAAACTTGTTCTTGAGGGTAAATTCCCTTATTGATTGGTATACTGTTGGAAAGGACTTTGAAACACAGTGAGTGAGTGAGTAACTAAGATAGAGTGGAAATGTCTACTTGAATCGGACCAAAACATTTAGTACCAGCTGAAAACCACTATATATAACGCTTTGGGCAAGCTAGTATCCCAAACTTAGACCCGTATAGCATTTTAAGTGATCCGAACTAGTTATATAATCGAATTTCACTATTAGTTTACCAGAAATTCTACATTTAAATTTTTAGTAGCCGTTAAAGATTGTGATCCCCCCCCCATACAGAATCCTAATAATTTAATTTTAAACGCAATATTTGGAATTTCATTTACTGAATTCAAATGGTTGAATCCATACTTCATTACATATTTTGTCATCTCCTTAATTTGCCCAAAATATTGCCGAATAGGTGTGATACATTACGCAATGCTGGATGTGAGATTCTATCTTTCATTACAACATATTCTTTTTTTTTTTATTCTGACCGAGTCAGGTTCTTCACGATCCACAGAGATTTGCTTTAACAAGATTGTGTATTGTTGACTCCACTTATTAATTTTTCACTGAATGATTGTAAGAAGGCGATGACAGGAAGGATTATAGCTCCCTTCATACTAGAAGTCGGTATAGTCTGTAATGGAAACATTAAAAAGTAGAAATCATCGTTCCTACAAAAATCTTATTAAATCAAATCTTTGGGGGATGATAAAAATCGTAAACCTGAAACAAACTAAGAAAAAGGTAAACAAAGAGTCTGGTTAATTAAAGTCTGAATAATTATATATTATTGTCTGACTAATAAACTTAAATAATTATGATTATAGTGGCAGAGAAGACCAGGATAATGAAGATCAGGAAGAAGCCAAGCAGTGACTGAAACAGATTTCATCATGGCTATAGAAAATTTGAAAGAATGTATTATAATAATAATAATAATAATAATAATAATAATAATAATAATAATAATAATATTATTATTATTATTATTATTATTAATTAGACCGGCGAAGATTATATTAGACTGGCGAAGATGGGTATTCGCTCAGTCGTCCCACCCTACTACCAGTATGATCCCGAACCGGTGCTAGAGAGCTCCGGGCACACAATCTATTGGGATCGCGTGGTGCTCACGAATCACACAGTAGAGGGCACCCGACCTGATATTGTGTGGCACAATAAGAGTGAGGGTAAGGTTTATATCATAGACGTTACAGTCCCGGACTCGGCTAATGTTGTGCGGGCCTTCAATGAGAAATTGATTAAGTACAGGCCGCTGGCAGCTGAGGTTGCTTCTCTTTGGAGAGACGTTAAATCTGTCGACATTGTGCCGATTGTCATCTCTGCAGCCGGTTTAATCCCGCGCGCTATCCAGGATGGACTGCTCAAACTTGGGATTGATAGAAAGACGCTGGCTCTGATGCAGCAAGCTGTAATCCTCCATTCCTGTAGGATCGTCAGGGAGATTTTGCTGCAGGGAAAGGACTGCCAGGGCCGCGGGACCCCTCATAACGATGGCCAATGATTGCGATGATTGCTGATGTAGAAATACATAAAAATACAAAAAATTAAAAACTGACGAAGAGAAGAAAAATGTTCACTTATAGTGATCCAGGTGCCTCCCTTGCCTAAGGGCCGCGAGACTTGAAAAAAAAATACGAAAAATAATAATAATAATAATAAATAATAATAATAATAATAATAATAATTAGAGCAGTTAGGAAAGGATTAGCTCAGTGGTTAGCGCACTGGCCTCCCACGCGGCGGACTCGGATTTCGAGTCCAGCTGCGCGGCCATTAGAATTTTTCTTCCTAGGAGCTCCTCTACAGCTCAGTGTCTGGTGATGGACAGTGTTGTCTGAACAGAGAACTGAGACGGCTCCGGGCGCCCAATGGCATAGATGTTGACACGCCTTGAATTAAAAAAAAATAAATAAATAAATAAAAAATAAAAGCAGTTTTAAAATACGTAAAATAATCGTGAAGAAAAGTGAGACAACAATTTTAAGTTTTTGTATCATAAATGTTGTCTCTTCTAGGGTGTATTGTGCATGCGACTTTGAAGAACTATTGCAACCTTAATGGTGTACCAGGATGAGGAAAGCACAATTCCAATTCTGCTTTCTTTTAAAAGTTCATAATTCTGAGGATATCTTCTCGTAATACACTCGATATGTTTGAAGCTTTAAATTCTTCTCTTACGTGTTGCTGCAAGAATGTATAACTATTGTTTTTTTTTTTTGCCTTATATAATCTATCTGATGTTTATTTCTATTATAGTGTTGTACTTTCTATCTATAGTGCTGTAGAAGAGAAGGATTTCTATCTATAGTGTTGTAGAAGAGAAGGATTTCTATCTATAGTGTTGTAGAAGATTTGTATTTCTATCTATATGTGAAGTAGAAGAGAAGTATTTCTATCTATTGTGTTGTAGAAGAGAAGGATTTCTATCTATAGTGTTGTAGAAGAGAAGGATTTCTATTTCTATCTAGTGTTGTAGAAGAGAAGGATTTCTATCTATTGTGTTGCAGAAGAAAAGGAATTTCTATCTATAGTGTTGTAGAAGAGAAGGATTTCTATCTATAGTGTTGTAGAAGAGAAGGATTTCTATCTATAGTGTTGTAGAAGAGAAGGATTTCTATCTATAGTGTTGTAGAAGAGAAGGATTTCTATCTATAGTGTTGTAGAAGAGAAGGATTTCTATCTATAGTGTTGTAGAAGAGAAGGATTTCTATCAATACTCGATATCATCGTATCCTGGACTCTTACGTAGAAACTGAGGCAACTGAGATGAGGTATATGAGAACAGAACATCATAATAAGGGCCAATTGAATCTGAAATCAGCCGATGAGATGAAAGACAAAATTAAGCTAAGACAGTACGGGCACCTATTCCGAATGAACCTTTCACGCATGGCCAGAGAACAATGTATGAAACACAGATCGAGGGTCGGAAAGGAAGAGGTAGTCCAAAAATGAAATGGGAGGACGGATTCGCGATTCTTCTCCAAAAGTCCGAGAAAGGAACGAATGGTCCAAAATCCTCTATAGGCAGAAGCCAACCCATCCTAGGCAGTAGGAATAGAAAAGTTAAAGAAGATGAAGTAAAATACAAGCAGAAACAACTTTACTTACATTTTTATTAACACACTCAAGTATATAAATATTTGTTCACGGAAATATTCATAAAAACTATGAAAGCAATGCAAACACATATGCATTGAAAGAGTCTGTTTAAAAAAAAAAATTATTTGGAAATGCAGTAAACTCAAAATGTTTCTTATTAATTATTATTTTATTTACTTATTTCTTATTAATATATATATATGTGCAATTCCTCTTAAAGAAATAAAGATTAAATTCTATGAAAAGAAAGAAGTATTTGATACTTCAATATAATACATAATACTGAATATTATCTGAAATGAAAGGGAAATCTATCCCTTAAAAGGTCGCAAGTATTTTTTTTATAATAATTGTAATAATTCTAGCAATCTTACTAATTATATGAAATTTATTACGTTATAAAGAATACAATAAGTTTTACAATAAGTTGATTGAAAATTACGTCATCAAATTGATGTCTAAAGAACATATATTATTAACTTGAACTATTCCTCAATTAGGTGATTCAACATTACACATAATATTTCAATTTTATTATTAAAAGTTTTAATGTTAATAGAAATATTATCTTAGAAAAATATTAAATCTGCAATAAAATATCCTTTTTGTGACGTCTGCAAAGAGATATGTGAAGGCTAGCATTCTAAATAAATATAATATATAAGAAAACAAAAAAATTATCTTGCCGTGTATTATCTAACACAATAGTCTGCTTGGCTCCGATTTAGCAATATCATTATGATGTTTTGTTCTGATTAAATAATTGATAACAGTTTTTACATTAAATTATTAATGGAAAAATATTATATCTATTAGTTATAGTTCAGAAAAAGACCGCATGATCTTATATAATATATAAGATCATCTATAAGTTACAGTATAGAGAGAAATTAGCTGAGAGGTAGGTAGCCTGCAATTGCTTCAAATAAAAGTTAATAGAAACATTTATATGTATAAGTAGTATGCGAATTTTAGAGAAAAATTAATGGAATCACTTTCGAGAAAATCCAGAAAAACTGAACAAAAAAAAAATCAGTTAAGTTGCACTTCAGGGTTACAACCGCAATATTTCTAACCAGCCGTAAGAAGAGAGATAATAAAGTCGAAATGACAATGTAGATTAGATTTACAATATTTTCGCCTATATTTAAGATGGTATTGTTAGAAATACATCATTTCATCAAATTACTCACAAAATTTCGTCAAAATATTGTTACTTTCTCTAACTACTGTTACAGGAAGTAAGTATTACGATCGTGACAAATATTTCGAAATTGAGTTTTCACCGGAAATACACGTTTTTGAGGTCCTCTAAGTTAGAAAAAACTGTTATTTAGAAAAAAAAAAGGTATGTGTGTAAGAGGAATAAGAAAAAGTGAAGAAGGCCTTTTACATAGGTTCTTCTACCGAGAATTATACAACATTGAAAATAATTAAATTATAAGTGAAAATTTATGAATTTGCAGAAAATTAGTCAATTATAACTGTGTAAATAGCAGTAAAAGAAAGTAGTGAGAACAAAATATCTCAAAAACAAAAACTCCTTAGCAACTCACAGGTGTTGGTGTAGTGGTTATCAGCATGGACGTGTAACTGAGAGATCACTAGTTCGAGTCCCGGCCGGCGAGTTAATTTTTATATTTGTTTCAAAAAGTGTTATACTAATGTATGTGCTTCTGCCCTCCTCCACGACACATAATTTGGTAGTTTTACCAAATTTTGGTAGTTTTACTCCGTTATGCCTGCCTGAAAAAATACAAAATGCCCAAGGTTTCTCGGACATAATCCCCCATCAAAGGAAGTGGAATTTTATTACGCAGTTTTTTTTTTTTATTTTTCACGATTTTCTGAACAAAATAGCTTCAATAAAGGTTTATCATTTTTCTATAAAATACTAGCTAACCCGACCAAGCTTCGCTATGGCTCAGTCTGATTTTTAGGCTTAACCATGCGTGATTTTGATAATTTGTTTCGATGCTTTGGAATACCCTGTCTACTAATTTTTCATTTGAATGTACAATGTTGCAAAAATTAGATGGGAAGGTGGTTTTTCCCATTTCCGGATTTGTAGGAGAAGTGCCGTTACCGAGTTCGAGTAATTGTCTTGAAAATATGGCAGCTGTTGGATTGTTTTGAAGTTGAACTCTCATATTCGTTGTTAAATGATTTTTTTTTACTGTGCTCCAAAGAGTTGAATATATTTCAAGCAGGCATGCAATTCATCAGCTAGTGTTGAACGAGGTATCACTGACTGGAAGCGTTTGCCTAGAGTCACCGGCTAGTAACATTAATGCTCTACCAAATGGAACCTGATTATTTCGCAAGTCTTTCAATGTATGGTCTAACGCCTCCAATGACTTCTTATAAACCATTGTAAACTCATCCCATACAATGATTTTGCACGCCCGAATTACCTTTCCCATTCCTGATGTGTTAGAAATGTTAAATGTTGGGTTTTCTGTGAAGTGCATGTTTAGTGACAGTTTAAGAGCTGAATGCGCTATTCTACCTCCTTCCATCAACGTAGCAGCAATACCGAAGAAGCAAGTGCTAACGCAATATGGCCGTTTGAACGGATTTTAGCTCGGAATTTCCCGTTTCCATGGGAACTTCGGAATAGAGGTACAGTGAGTACGCCACCATCGCAACGTGTCTGAGTCTGTCTATTTCTGCCAACCTCGCGAAACGCTCAGAAAAGTTCCCGTTTCCATGGGAACTTTGGAGTAAATAGTATATATAAACACTCTTATACTGAAATGCAACGTTGTGTAAAAATTTCAATTTAATCCATCGACTACTTTCCGAGTTTTGCAGCCACAAACATACGGATGCTGAATTTTTATATATATAGATTGCATTGATGGAATTTCAAATTTGAAAATGATAATCCAATGTATGAATAAATTATACAATAGATTCCGGAATTTACTTAATTGCACTGGCAATAAACCTATAATATATTATTATTTATAACATTGTAACAGAAGAATTATTTGAGACTCTTCTGGGGAATCTGTATTTAAACTGCAGTTACTTCAACTGGGTACCTAAGAGATAGCGCCATCATATAATGTGGCCATTTTCAGCTAAACCTTGCAACTAAGAATCGACAACTACAATCCCCACCATTTTAAATTTCAAATAGTAATGTTATGGCTAACAAAACACTTACTGAAAACACCAATCCCTAAAAAAAACTTGTTTATTAGAACTGTAAGTATTTCTGTAAAAGAAAGACGTGTATGTGTGTGGTCCATATTAGATTTTTGGCCCTATTATTTCTTCATTATTAATATATTAAGGGCTCATTTATTTTAATCCAGTGCATTTAATAATTAAAGTTAAAGGATAACTTTTTAATTTATCCTCAAACAAAATGAATGATTAATAGTTTAATTAATTATATCTAAATGAGGAAATACCATTTATCAATTTCACAAGTATTTAAACACTTTTATAGCAAGCTAAAAAGATTTCATGATTTAATAAAATTTATTCTGAATTTATATAATAACCACTATAATTTATTACATTTAGCCAACAACAAACATACAACCAAACACTTATTCTTTCATAATGATAATTATGGTTGCAAGAATAATGGGAGTATTTCATAAAAATAAAAATAAAAAATAATAGAATGCCGTGTTTTACTGAAATTATGGTGAAAAATGAATAACCCGGCGAGAAGATAATATTTTATAACATGGTGTGAGTTGTCTGAGTATAGACTGTTTTTATAAATCTAGTGTGCTAGCCAGCAACTAGAAGACTCCCCAAGAAGGTATCTACCACCTTCAATACAAAGCGGCCTAGTCTGTCCGTCAGTCTGTCTCTTCTCGTCTGCACTGTGTGTATATGTATGGCTATTGTTTATATTCTAGTTTTTACTTGATAATTATTTATGTTTAGTTCAAGGTTTCCTTTACAACCTTTACATTATAAATGTTTTAACTTTTATTTATTCTTAACTGATTATAATTGGAAATTTGTTCTGATTAATGATATTTCATAAGGTAATTTTTTCACTTTCTCTTACCGCTCTGAGAGTTTTAATAAGGAATACACGTTTTCATAATGTTTTCAGCGAATGAGTGTGTGAAGGAAAAGATGGAAGGAAGAGGGAGAAAAACTAACCTCGAAAACAAAAACAAAAAAATCACAGGAGCTCAATTTGATATTCCGTTTAGCTCACCGCTAATCGCACCTGAAACAAATGTTTCAGTCAAAATCCACACTAACCAAGAGTGCAACTTTATTGAATGGGTTCACCCGACTTTATAAATGTATGGTACACCCGTCTGTATAATGTTAAGGTACATAAAAAGGAACTCTGTAATTTGTGGTCATAATATTCATCGAAAGAGTCAACAGGTAAGAAGAATAACTACTTCCTCTGACAAGGGTTACATTAAAAGCTTTAGGTTATTAGCCGATGGGATTGGAGTCCTTGGAAAATCAAACATTGTCCACGACTGTGAGCACAGAGGTCTTAATGAAACAAAGAGGCCTCTGTTTATTATAAACAATAGTTAAGTTTGGCCGTTGTTAATAAAACAAGACAAAATGTTGGCTGGTTGATTGAATGGGGCCAAAGAAAAAAAAACACTTTTGAACTTTTAAGTTTATTCTATCGACGTTTCGGATACAATTGTGTCTTTCCTCAGGATCTATCAAGGAAGATGTAATGCTTTGGTGTGATGTGTGTTTGTAGTAAGTAGCACGAGCGGTTTTGTATAATAAAGGGCTTGTAAGTATGCAAGTTTAAAAGAGAATGAAGTATTAGTAATAAACAAGAAATCACAGTTTTTTAAAAGGATATATTCTCTAAGAGAAATTAAGTTACTTTGAATATCACAATAAAATTTATAATAAATTCTTATAAGTTAATACTGGTACAGCTCTAATGTTTCCACCTTGATTTCTAGCACAAGTCTGTCCTTAAAATATCTCTTCTCTTTGTTTCTTCAACTCCTCCCCTGTGAGAAGAAGGGGTAGTACAATGCCATAATTGTTCTTGACCGTACCAGTAACTGTTTTCTTATACCTGGGCTGTCCTTTTGCAAGGGAATGTCAATCTTTTTCTTAATTTTGATTTATTTATAAATTAATATATTTTTATGTTTCTTAGATCCATCACAAAGGTGTCCGAAATGTCGGCAGATTAACTTTAAAATCTAAAAAGTTTTTTTTTCTTTGGTCCCATAAAAGCAACATTTTGCTTGAAGAGGCCAATAGGTTGCAATGAAGTAGGCTTTGTGGCAATTATTGAAACTGAATCTTTTTGCAGGATGTCAAAAAATAGAAGTGCCCAAAAACATCAGAAATATCAAGTCCTAAACTAACCGGACCGAGAGTTGCGGGGTCATTACCCCGACATTTAGGAGCGATTTTACGGGTTGTCACAGCTAAGTAAACCTGCTCTTCGTCAGAACAGTATACAATACACTTAAACTGCATACACTTTACTCTTTACAGACAAGGACAAACACAGTACACAACAAACTAGGTTCTCTGCCCCTAGTTAATTGGCCTAAGCCAAGGGAGAAGGAAGGGATTAGCTCAGTGGTAGCGCGCTGGACAGCAACGCGGAGGTCCCGGGTTCGAATCCAGCATGCTACCGTTAGATTTTCTCTTTCTATGAGCTTCTACTGCTCAGTGTTCGACAGTGTTGTCTGTAGCTAGAAAACACTGTTCGGAGGCCGGCAGTGCACTCAGAAGTATCCGGGGGGGCCCAATAGATCTATCAGGTAGCAGTTCAATAATCCCCTATAACAATCTAAATGCTCTTACACCTTTTATCTCGCCAAAAGGGAGAAAGATAAACTAAGTAGAATCACTGCCATTTAAAAGCGTATTGCTTCCTAACGAAAACAATTATAAATATGGGTCTTATGAAGATCCATTTTTGTAGAAATTGCGGCAAGAAGGATAAAATTCCATCTTTCCGTGAATATGAATATTAATATTCTTCTCACTTTCTTTGAGAATACGGGCATTATGTCTGCAAACGGCTCCTACTTTTTGAATCAGAAACTCAGAAGCAGAGATCAAAGCCATTTTCGTATATTCATGGCATCTATTAATGAAACAGGGCTGATGTGACATGTCTAAGTGCCGTGAAGACTATAGCGTGGCCATGAAGAATAAGAATGGATATTAGAAACAAAACTGGGAAAGTTGATGGAAGATAAATCTTCCTGGAGAAAACCACGACTTAAAAATCTGTCCTAGCACACAAAAAAAAAAATTACAATTTTGAACAGTATTTTTTCCATTCTTACTATGAATTCTTTCTACTCCTTTTCACAGAGTATACGTCACAGCTGGGAAATTCTGTAAAAACATGGATGAGTGAATGAATAGGCAGACACTACTGGGCAGGCCCGTATCATTCCATAACTTGTTCATCTTAGCAATATATTTTTGTTTTTTACATTTTGTACATATTGTTTAAATATATTGAACAATTAATTAAAAAACAAACAAAAAATCAATTTGATTTATGTGTCAAGATATTTCATTATTATAAACAAGGTTTGTTTGTACATGGTCATCGATATCATTATAAACTCCGTATTCGGATGTACAAGGCAACCCATAACATCCTACAACTTTTTGTCGCCTACATTTTTATTCTTCTTTGTATAGTGTTATTGTTTAGTGCGTCTTATCTACTAACTTTCAATATTTCCCAAATTTTTTGTTGTTTCCTTAGTAGAAAAAAATTAAATTAGTTTAATTAATTTTATATACATTGCCCTAATTGCTTAGTCTGTGTAAAAAATTATTTTTTATCAATGTTATTACTTGAATAACTTTTCGTATCTTCAGGGGAAAAAAAAAATTATCGCTAAAAACACATTGGAGGCCATCCAGATTCCGCTCCGATATATTACTAAGAAATATTATTGATTAATTAAGGCCAAAGTACGTAATTAGTTCAAATTAACATTTACTTTTTTTTATATAGATATATCTTTCTTATAAACGCCTATGATAAACAAAATGGGCAAACAAAACAAAGAATAAACATTTAATAGCATTGATTAATGAATCAATGCAACCATACACATTCTTCCAGAAGACGGCAAATCCATTGATAAGTGAATTATTTTAACTTTACAAATTTTAGTGCTCCCCCCCCCCCACATCATTTCTGTAGCTTAATATCTTGCAATTTTTGCTAATTAATAGGCACAGGGGTAGCATAGAGATTAGAGAAGCGCATTATACGAAACTGTAAATTCCTATACGATATATGAACCAAGTATGCTATCTGGGACTTTACCTAGACCGCCGATTCACATGGAATCCCCAATATAAGAGTTAAGCAAAAAAGATGTACAAAGACTCTGGAAAAAAATTCAAACAGACTTACAGAGCTGAACAATGGCTACGTCCGCACTGGTGCGCTTTCCTTTTCCCTTTCCCTTTCAACTTGCGCTTCCTCTTTCCATTTCAACATGCGTCACGCATGCCTTTCGCGCATGCCTCTTGAGGCATTCAATTTGTTGTCCACACTTAACCATCTGTTTAGTGTGCATTTTATCGATGGATTCAGAAGCGACATTAGCTATTTGTGCAGGTTATCTGTTTCTGATTTGAAAACGTGGGCTTTTGATTTTCTTTTTCACTCCCAACAACGTCCATATTATACTTTTGTGCCAGGAAACGCAGGGCATCACTTCTCGCACTTTTGTTTGTATATAATTTTGAATTTATGTTCCATAAAACTGTTTTTTGGCGGTAATCCTCGATGAAATCAAGTGTCTCTTCATTTGCAGACATGTCGGAGATATTATTAATTAATAATAATAGTTTAATTACTATCAGTTTAATAATAAAATTATTATTAAAATAATAGTTATTATAAATATTAAAAAAAATAAAAAAATAATAATAATATAAATAAAATTATATAATTTATAGATTATATAAATAATAATAATTTTTTAATAATAAAATTATTATTATAATAATAATTAAATAATATTTGAAATTAATTATATAAACATAACCTATAAAAATGTAAACACAACACGTAGCGAGATTAAAAAGACGCATAGAATGTTGAACGAAAATCCAACTAGTTGGATTCACGTGCGCTATTGCTTGCGTTATAAAAACAAATGCCTACTCGTCTTCAATGAGGCATGCAATAACGCATGCCTTTCATTCATCTCACCGTGCGCTACGACGCATGCTCTGTTGAAAGGAAAGTTGCACCAGTGTGGACATAGCCAATGGGCAATCCGACTGTTCAACTTTAGTCATATTCAGCACTCACAATCCAAAATATTCTGCCGTTTCACGGATACTCCCTACAATATGTTTCATATCCCATTCTTCATAATGACGTAAATGTGCTTTAACTTCTCGATTTGGGGTAAAATAGTTTAAAAAAAATTCAAATTCCCATTGGTGTGCTTACTAGCTAACCGAAACCTTCCCGGATAAATCGTGGCATCACCGAAGCGCATGACCTCGAGTTAAGCTAATGTAAAATTTATTTTCAAAATAAAATTAAATACATAATAAATTAAGAAGATATACCAATAAGTGTGTATTTCAACGAGTAGATAATCACCATCCTTATGGCTATTGGCTTCGCCGAAATGATATATGATAGTGTATGGTAGTGCGCTGGACTAGCAATGCGGAGGACCCGGGTTCGAGTCCAGCAGTGCTGCCCTTAGATTTTTCCTTCCTAGGAGCCTCTTACAGCTCACTGTTCCGGTGATGGGCAGTGTTGTCTGTAACGAGAGAACACTGTCCGGAGGCCGGCAGTGCACTGAGAAGGCTTCCGATCTTTGGGATAGCTATGTGGGCCCAGAGGGGCTTTGGATAGCATAGAGCTTGGTCCCTCCCCACAGACAATAGAATAGATGATAGTCTGAGTTTTTTTTTAAAAAAGACCTAAAGCAGTAGAAACCTGTTTTTTTTGGATAGCTTACTTTCATCTATGTTTTGTTTCATATTAGATATCTTTTTGTTAAATTTTGACATGGTAAGCGAAATTCTACATTTCATTTTCTGAGCCTTTCATCAGCATTGTTGAAAACATATAAAGGAGTATTCCTTTGCCATGCTTTCAGAAAATCTTCCGACATGCACGACTCAAACCATGGGCCATAACAACACGGCTGCACCATTTTCCTTCTAATTTGTCAAATAATTGCACAAGAGTTAACTTTTTTGATTGAAAATTTTGAATTATTCGCCAATTTAAGCTTCAATTAAAATGTCCTCCTGGCTAAATAGTTCCTTTAAAGTTTTTACAGTCTCTTTATATAATTATCTCCAGAAACAGGAAAGCTATTAATCACACTCCTAGCCTAGAATTGGGTTGAATAGTTTGCACCAAATAATGATGTACTTAACTATTGGTGCAATAGAATAATTACTATATGTTATTATTATTATTATTATTTATTTATTTGTCTTTAGGGTTTCCCCTATACAAAGAAGTCTTGCCTTACAGAACAACAAAAATATAAACAAAAGAAAGAGAATATACAACTTGAACATAATAAATATTGAAATTACACAAAGAAAAATAAATTTTAACCTAAATTAAAATACGTATATGCTTAATAAAGTGAGACAAAGAGAGTTTGAAAAATTGCACAAAATCATATATATAAATACAACCAGAGATATAATATTTGTACATACTTTTGTATATTAATTACTATATGTTCTCAGTAATAATAATAATTTACAGCAGCAATAACACAGTTTGGTATTTTGGAAGAATATATTTTACGAGGATAGTTATTACAATTAAGACACCAAACGAAATGTGATATAATTTTATCATGGATTTCTAATAATTATAACTATTTTATATGGGTATAATTTCAAATTAATGTAAATAATAATATAATTAATAAAGGGGAGAAAAGAGACAGAATGTCGCCGGCAAGAGTACGCATACTGTTGTGTGTAGCGTACAACGTCACGGCCAGTACATTAAATTACACGCTCTGCTGTCCAGGACAACGTTCACTGACTGAGAATCCGGCCCCCTTTCACTTGATGCAGTTACCAACTGTTTTTTTTTTTTGTTTTTTTTTTAAATAGACGTATTTTCTAAACTAATCCTTTTTAATTGAATTATTTTCTTTATTTATAAATTATTAATTATTGTTAAATAAATTTTTTGCAATATTAAACTTAAGAGAATCAATATTCAGTTTTTAATATTATCCGACTTCGACCATTTTCCATTGAAGAAAAAAATCGACTTCATTTCTGTTGATTTCTCAAAGTAATGAGCGAAAAAATAATAATGAAATAGCATGTTGTATAGAAATTGGAGGACAATACTTTGTAGAATTAAAGCAATATTAATAAAGAGCAGCTTAAGAATATTGAAAACAATTTTGAAAATTTCATTTTCTGACCCGCAATATATTAAACTGACTATAATAGGTCATTAACACTAAATTAGCTGACGATAATGGAAATAAAGCTATCATTTTTCAAGGAACACATATAATATGGTATTTACGATTATCATGCGTGCATTCCTTGATACATATATCTATATCACGCACTCGGTTTAATCATTTAGTGAAACCATTACACGCAAGATAGTTTTTGATTGTGTATCATAACTTGTTCCTTATGAGCTCGGTTTATAAATCCAATTTTATGACCTGTTTCTATAAAAAGTGATAATTTTTTTTTTGAAATAATCGTAGGTTTTAATTCAATTTCTCTTTTGATAGTGATTATAAATTAAATTAAGATAATTTTTACTTTTCTCTTATTTATGTAAGAGAAAGTATTGCCAACATGTTAAATTTTTTCATAGTTAAGTTTTCAGAAGAAATATTTTCAAAGGTTTATCTAAAAAAATTTGTGAAACCTTTCGGTTTCAATTAGATGTCCGTCCGGTTTTTATTTTCTTTTTTTTTTTTTCTTTTTTTAATCTATAATAAATTTCAGGGTATGAGGTATTGGCCCATAAACCCCTCTCTTACTGCCTCCTCTATGCTGGTAAGCCAGCTTCCCCTTCCGTGGTGGCTTGCTAAGAATGGTAACCCTAGGGTGTGTCGTGTAAATGCCTTTGTGTACGTGTGTGTGGGCTTAAATAGTGTAAGTGTAGTGTACTGTTCTGCTAAGCGTGCATGGTGTAGCTGAGCTGTGGACACAGGGAGCTACCCAGCTACCCATTACGGGATCCATAATGCTAATACTGATCTTATAACCTCTTTTGAAACTCCACTTCTTACTCGTCTCATCAATTTTAGAGAGAACAAATCCGGAACTTTTATTTGCAACAGTTTCTGTGGAAAATTTCCATTTAAGAAAAGGAAGGAGTGACTTTAGCCATCCCTTTAAAGGGCCACTTCAGGGAAGGGATTAGCTCAGTGGTTAGCGCATTGGACTCCCACGCGGACAACCTGGGTTCGAGACCAGCTGTGCTGCCCTTAGATTTTTTCTTCTTAAGTTTTATAAAAATAATATCCATATACTCTGACAAAAAAATAAAAGCAAAATCCCCCTCTTCTATATTCAACATTAAATCCAGAAACTAACTCTGATTCACCCTCAGCAAAGTCAAAAGGAGAACGATTAGTTTCTGCTAAACAAGAAGAAAACTAACACACAAAAAATAATGGAAAAGAAAAAAAAAATAAACCATACATACTCCTGATACTTTATAAAAATGAACAAAATTAAAACTAAAAACAAAAATCAACAATACAAATCAAAATTAAAGCCATTCTCACTTCATAAGAAATAGTTTGAGCCACCGAATGCAAACCACCTAAAAGAGCATCACCTATAGCTCACTGTCCGGTGATTACCAGTGTTGTCTGTAAGAGAGAACAGTGGGAAAGCTCCGGGCGCCAATGACCATATGTAGCAGCAACCAGAGAGAGATCAGCAATGAAAGAGAGTAAAGACAAGAGAAACTCAAATCACTCTCTCGAACTGGAGTTGGAGAAACTGGATAAATATAGCGACGGACATTCCATGGGAACACAGTTCGATACATTGAGGACAGTTCGATACATCCAATCACTACGTGTCATTACATTTACCACTCTACCTTAAACATTTCTCTATTGTAAAGTCCAGGCGGTCTGTGTCTCTTAATTAATATATTAGTAACCAGTGTTAATAAAGTCAATCTCATTTCATCAACCAGACAAATTCTCTCCACCTAACACATCCATTATACCATAGATGTCAACATACAAATCAAAATTAAAGACATTCTCACTTCATAAGAAATAGTTTGAGCCACCGAACGCAAAACATCTAAAAAAGCACTGTCCGGTGATTTAGTGTTGTCTGTAACGAGAGAACACTGTCCAGAACCGGCAGTACACTGGGAATGCTCCGGGCGCCGTCATAGATGTTCTTGTTTAGCACAGATGTTGACGGCGAATTAAATTAAAAAAAAGAAAAAAAAAGAAAGCCACTTCAGGAAATCGTACAGTTATAATGTTAATGAAAATTATAAGTTTCTAAAATTCCAAGTTTAAAAAAAAAAAAAGCATTTGACCGGAAGTGCACAATTTCTGAAGTTGGTTCATTTTACCGCGAGTTTCTCGATAATCACATCGCCGCCTTTCTTTAAAATTATCAACACTAATTACTCATTTAAAGACCTATCACTTTTGTCTGAAGTTTTATAGCAAAAAATTTTATGGGGTTCTGAGTAAGTTGGGACCATCAGACCATCCACTAAAGTGCCAATCCTATAGTGTAGGCTCTGCATTATATAATAATTAAGATAACCTTTATTTATTGCACATAATTACACAAACTTTACATTAACTGCATAATCGATTTGAAAAAGAGAATGAATTAGAGAGAACGGATTTTAGAGAAATAAACTGTATCATACGCTGAACACTGTAATGACTAGAACACACAAACTGCAAAGAATTTGCAGTAAATCAGAAGTTAGGTAGCGAGAGAAATATAAAGAGACTGACTGGCTGAGTAATAAGAAGGTAGTAAAGGTTGCTGACTAGTTGTCAGTTGAAACTGGTCTAAACTGTATTGCTGTCGCTTTATCTATATGAATCCAGCTGACCCTTCCGAGTTTGGTCTAGGTGGGAAGTAACTGAATTTTGATTCATTTAATGTGCTTCTCAGCTCTTCGGATTCTATGAATCTTTAATGATTCAGATGATGTTACATGGAAGATTCATCACTAAAGATTCATAGGATCCGAAGAGCGGAGAAGCACATTAAATGAATCAAAAATGAATTTAGTTAATCCCCACCTAGGCTACACTAGGAAAAGACATTCTTCCCGTATACCCCTTTTTCCTCTTGGTACCGAGGGGGATCTTTAAAGACCGTACCTACCCTCATAGGGTTTACCGGTCCCCCGTTGTAAGCAACGGGAACGTTTAACCAGAAGGGGATGTCACTACCATGGAACGACTTTTAGTGCAATACCCGACCATAGCAGAAGTGCCGAAGCACCCCCCGCTTGACCCATTTAAGGGTATGTTGAGATACGCTCAACCAGCGCGCAGAGTGATCCCACATAGTGGTCACACTCCACTCCCAGAAGCTAGAGAACGCACTCCCTAGCAGGCTCTGGTAAACCGTGCACACCCAACAAATGCGCTTCCAGCTACGGGTTGGCACCGAGGTTTAATTTATATTGCGAGTCTCCTCCCGCTCAACTCGTGACCTCGGTCATTGGAGTTAGCGATTAAAACACGGCCACTACGAATCCTACCTCAATTGCAAGCAATTGGCTCGGAAACTGGCTTGCGCCCGTAGTTCAGTATTTCAACTCTAACGACCTAGCGTGACTGATCGCACGCCCGATGGATCTATAGATTCCATCTACTGATTCCTGTCCATTGCCTCAAGTACTGGGGTTTCAGTAACCCGGTAAGGTAACTTACAGGCAACCCTGCAAGGGGAAAGGAACAGGATTGGATTAGGTGGGGTGAGGGATACCCCAACCTGTAGAGCCAGAGGCTGATTGCACCCCGAAGAGTAGGCGATGGTGACGCCACATACCCACGCCCTAACTAGGAAGAGACAGTGATTCATACAAATAGAGTGACAGCAGTACAGTTCAGGACAGTTTATGACCAGTCAGCAACCTATCTACTACCTTCTTGATACTTAGCACTTCTGTCTCTTTATATTTCTCTCGCTACCTAACTTCTATTTTACTGTTAAGGTCCTTGCAGCTTGTGAGTTCTCTTCATTATACAGTGTCCAGCATACTATCTAAAATCCTCACTCTCTTTCCTTCTCACATCCATTATAACTATATATATAATACAATAAACAAAAAACAATTATACATTTTAATTATTGCACTGTAAAACTAGGCCCTTAATAGGCACACGCCTCTCCCAAATCTTTCCAGTCTGCTCCAAAGTTGAATTAGCCAATTAATATAGATTAGAAGCAGTGATAAAATTCCAAATTTGAAACAAAAGCAGTCAAATGGAAGTTCGACTTTACAGAATAAGTACTTTCAGTTTTTTGGAGGGGAATTTTCTCGAAAACAGATAGAACAATTTTCTTTAAACTTGAAACGTTTATGCACAGATAAAATTAATAAAAAAAAAATAACTTTTATCTGAAATTTTTTTTTTTTTAAATTAGTTTTAGAGGGTTCATTTGTAACCGTTTCTCAGTTACGTTAAAATTTAAACGGCCGCTATATGATCTAATAATCGAGGGCACCCTACAATTTTGTTTTTGTTTAATTGCGTTACATAACAAAAATAATAACCTTACTTACACCTAGCTAACAACACCTTAGATAATAATAAGATCTATAAAATGACAATTGTACATTGTAAAAGAAAACCCTCCCGTGATCTTAAAAACAGGCATGATCAGGCATCGTGTATCAAAAGATAGCATGCATATATATATATATATATAAAGCTTCTCTTATTCCTTAAGCCATTCACGCTATATAAATTTTTGTTAATCTAGATTTGCAAAGAAGAAATATATTTAATATTGCACGTAAAAGAGATAAAAAAAAAAAAGATAAGGTGAAATAAAATGAATGTTAACTAAACTAACTTTTATATATATTTTTATATATATATGTATATTATAAAAAAAAAAGTATAGAAGTTATGTAAGCTCTATAATATACAATATCTAGTATAACAGCTGTGTTACCTTTCATAACTAGGACATTCCCGGAACAATGGCGTTTTTTTGTGTGTATACACACTCTCAACCAAATATATGGAACATAAAATAGTGAAGTGATAAGGAAAAGCTATGTGTGAGCAGGCATGGTTTATGTGTGATGATGATACTTCTATATAATACTGCAGCATGATAACAGCTCTTATAGGAAACAGAAGTAACCTAAACTTTAAAAAAAAAAACATAACCTCGCTTGAACCACAGGAAAAAACAGTGTAGGATTAGAAGTGCTGCGCAAAGAGGAAAATGAGATGAAAATAATACAAAGAACTAAAAATCTCGGTATGGGGTTATTATAGAATATTTTATAGAAAAGAGGTTGGCTACAAACAAATTCAATGAGATTCTATTCAACTTATAATAACTTACAGGCGCATCAGTTATGGTGGTCCCTTTTCTGTTATCAAACGTTTATGATGAATGTACCGGAAATAACTTGACAATTTTTTATGAAAAAAAAAAATAATGATAATAATGACTCACCTGCAGCAGCTATATACATAGAGCCACCATATTCTGAACACATTCGGGGTCTGTTTTACCGTAAATATTTTTCATTAAAAAAAAATTAAAAAAAAAATAAAATCTACTGTCACACCAGACTTTCTCTTACTGCAAAATGGCCACTTTTCTTCACACTTCCCAATTCTTATTAGTGTTTAAAACTGTCCGACATTTTTATCAAGAAAATACGCAAAAAAAAATTGAGACACCTTTTTAAGTAAAGACACACTTCCAATCATCCGAATTTCTTCGTACTCAGGATTTCGACAAAATATTTAATTCGAATTAATATTATTTAAATGATAGAATTGTATAATAAACTGAAATAGCACTTTAGAGGAAACCATAATCTCCCACACCGCCCCCAAAGTGCCATTAAATAAATTTTCCCAGGGAAATATTTCAAATAAAAGTTATAACTCTTTGTATGTATAGATGACATCAAGTTTAAAGAAAGTCGTTGGAGCCGTTTTTGAGAAAATCACAAAAAAAACTGAAGAAACAAAACATTCAATAAAGTGGCATTTCCGGTTGGTGGATTTTGCCCGAAATCTTCGTATTTGATGCGGTGGTAGTATCTAAACGGAGTACCAAGTTTTAGCTTCCTGCAACTTTTCATTTCTGAGATATTCTTTTCACATCACACACACACACACACACACACACACACACACACACATATATATACACCTTTTCTTAAAAAAAAAAAAAAAAAAAAAAAAACACTTTTTTGGACACAGGGGACCTCAAAACATGTATTTCCGGTAAAAACTCACTTTTCAAAAATCTGGCACGATCGCAATACATCCTCTCCTCTTACAGTATTATTAGTAAGAGGAAGTAAAAATCTGGCGTAGTATCCAAACACACTCAAGAGAATATTTTCACTTACTTCATTTCTTACAATTTTAAAGGATAATTTATTTTTTCGTACTTCGAATATTTAATAAGTATTTAGTTAACTTGAAATTGTTGAAAATGTGGCTGGGTCCGCAATGCTGGATAACTTGAAATTGTTTGGCTTGAAAAACCTATAAAAAAGTAAAGTAACGTAAAGTAGTGCCTATTTTTTCAGGCAGGCTTAATGTCAAATACCAAATTAGGTGTCATGGACGGGGGGGGCGCGGAAGCACCTACTTTACTACTAACATTTTTTAAACAAATATAAAATTTAACATAGACGCGGACTCGAACTGGGAACCTTCCACTTATAAGTCCATGCTCATAACCACTACACCAACACTTCCCCTTTGAAAACTTTACATTTACTAGGGACTAGATTTGAACAATGAATACACATTAATTACAGTTTCATGAATACTGATCAGCTCCAACAATTTTCATTAAAGTAGATTAGATATTATATTAACTATAAATACAAAGGAGCTTAAACTTTTATTTTGAAACATTTCTCTGGAAAAATTCATTTTGTGCGAGAGGTAGTGTTAGGTTCCTCCCCTAAAGTGCTATTTATTTATTATACAATACTACTATCTAAATAATATTAATTAAAATTAAATATGTTGTAACAAATTTTGTGTCTGAAGAAAATCGGCTGACCAGAATTACCTTTTTACTGAAGTTATTTTAATTTTCTAAAATGCTTATTCCATAAAAATAATAGTGGCCGCTTTGCTATATAGCAACATATTTTCTATTCTGTATAAGGTGAATAAAATAAAGCCTATTAATAATAATAATAATAATAATTGTAATAATAATAACTGTAATAACCACTTGGCTAGAACTTTTAGGTAACTATCTAATCAATAATTGTCTGTTAGAGAGAAAGATAAAAAAAAAAATTATAATAATTTATATTATATAAAGTTATGAATGAAAGGATAGCAAAGTTTTGAACATGTCATCGTGCCCCATACATAACTCGGTTAATAATGGCAATACATTATTCATTTTTATTCCGTAAGGTCTATTATTATAGCCTAAGGTGACATCTATGTATATATTACCTAACTGTATTGTAGACATAATGCATTAACATATTATAATTTCAGAATATAATTCAAAATGGGTAACTCACTTTTAAAAAGATTATATTTAAAAAGAAATAAGAATGAATGTCCTATATTTCCGTTAATATTTGATACTTCTATTAATTTAATAAGATGAATTTAAATTAACTGGTAATTTAACTCTGATTGAATAGTTTTTTTTTATATTGCATTGAAAATGAGTACTAGATTAGGGCTAATTTACAGTGGTCTTGAAACTTTGTCGACTCACGAAACCTTTAGAACTATAACGTATTTCGGGGAACCCCATCCCACCCTTAGAAAAATATAACTGAAAATAACATTTAAAGTAAACCAATATGTTATAGGTAGTATATAAAGGCAATTAAAGAAAAATATTGTATTTTTTATTAAAAAAGTTTAAACATAAAATTAATGTCATTTACTCAATGGAAAGCATATCTTGGGCTCCAGGTTACTCCTACCCTTGTGTAATAGGATCCGAGCAAAGAGAGAGAGAGACAACACACACACAAAAATTGAGAGGGTCCCTCAATACAGCTGCAATAGCCATACAGGGGACAGTCTTTCAACAGTTCATACAGCAGTGACAAAGCGTCAGCAATCGATGTTGTGGGATCCGAGCAGAGAGAGAGAGACACATACACACACACACACACACACAAATTGAGAGTCTCACTCACTTATTTAGGCCAGACTAGAGTGGGAGACTCTGTTTAAATAAAGCTGAGTTAGCCATACAGGGGACAGTCTTTCAACAGTTTATATAGCAGTCACAACGCGTCAGCAATTATCTACTAACTTTCTCTTTACTCATTCTAAATCTCTTACTACCATTTTCTATATATACGTATAAAGTCCAGGTTGTCTGTGTTATATTTTTCTATTCTAGAGTGTTCAGCTTATTTATCTTTCAAACCAAATTCTCTCCTTCCCACATACATTATATTTAGTGACTGCGGTATGCTTGTATTTTTTAACACAAACTGTCGAAATCTAGCTCTCTATTGATGTTATCTATAGTCGCATTTCATATTCTGCATTTAATTTGTTTCTATATTTTGTTTTTGTTGCCTCATACGTGGAGAAAGATTTTTCGCTTAAATACATTGTTCCGAATGGCACTAAAGTGTCTGTAACTGTATGAGAAACTTCTGTCAACTGGTCAACTAGAGTGCTTTATAATTATTATTTTGACTCGCAGGACCCCCAGAGATAACCCGGGTTCCGCAGAACGCAGCTAGAATAACTGGGCTAATACATCTATTAGACAGAAATAAAATTCTAAAAATTCTTTTAACATAATAAACATTTGACAAGAGGACACTAAACTGTTCCCATAACCGTATTTTTTTGGGGTAATCATGCTCTTACAATTGCAGTTTGTAAAGTGATACGTGACGTTCAGGCCACGACATTACCCAGTACCGAAGCCAATCAGTTAAACCAAAGATGATCAACGCAGGAGACACTTCAACGCGTCCATTCATCGTACATTCATTCGCACGCACCATTAGTACAAGTAATTTACAATAAATACTACTTCAGAATATAAAAGTCTGTAAATTTTAACATCTAAACGCCTAATATAAAACAACAACAACAACAACAACAACAAAAAACTAATCATAACGCCTGATTAATTTTAACAATGTGTTAAATTATCTGTAAAAACAATTTTGTGATGACACATTAGCACGGAATTCGCCTCCTATTAGTATAGAGTTTCTACAAACTATTTTGCAATACATTTAGTTCTTCTTTACATTATAAACGTTTTGGAGCTGTTAAATCGCTTTTTTTAAATGAGCTAGTTATTAAAATAATATATTTGAACATAGTTTTACATTAGAAATCTCTCAGAAACGATCAATTTTGGGGGGGAAAAGATTTTTCATATAAAAATTAAGTTCATAATAATAAAAAATTAATATTCTTCAAATCCAAATGAAATTATACGTTAATTAAAATTCGAATTTTAATATCCTGTATTAATAGCGAGTAATAACCTTTTTAAAAATTGTTATTGTTTAAAATTTCTAAAGTGATTCTTCAAAAATTCTTGGACGAAATTTTTAACCACTTATATCAAATCTTTATTGATTTTTTTTGTTCTCGGGAGTTCTTCTACTCAGGTTAAAATAGTACAGCCAAAAACACTTCTTCGAAACAAAGTAGGATGTATTACTGGATGAGTGCAGTGGGTTGTCGGCTGCCTAAGATGCTCATTGAGGGTCCGGACGGAGCTTTGAGTTGCGGGATCCGATGTCTTTCACGGTCCTCTCTCAGGCATCTGGTTGGATTCCTCACTGGGCATTGTGGCTTAAGGAGACATCTCTATACAATGGGACTCATGCCTTTTGTAGAGTTTGTGAGACGGAGGAGGGAACACCCATGCATCTGATGACGGATTGTTTGGGTCGTGAGGAGATAAGGTTTAGGACCTTCGGCCGGAATAGGATATCGGTAGAGGATCTTAAGGTTTTGGTCCGATTTGTTCGGTTTGTGATGAAACATAGATGGTTAAAACCTGGGCCTGGATTTTTGTTCTAGTCCTAGTGGTTGTTATTCTTTATGGGTAGCTGTATGGGCCGGGGGAGGCTTTGGATAGCGTAGGGTTTTGCCCTCCCCTTCTTTGAATAATAATAATAATAATAAGGATATATTACTTCTACACATCACTTTACTAATACTACAATGGGCATACTGACTAGAACATCATGACATCCATCTTAAACTGAATACAAAACCTTTCAGCCTAAATTACTCCGCCACGTTATCAGTTGTACCTATCCTATGTAAATTTACACACTGACCTCAAGAATTCCCTTCATAGCCAAACATCTTTCTATAACAGTTTTCATTTCAGGCTTCAATCCCATTCTAAACCTTTCGATCAGTCACTCTTCTCCTCCAGACTCTCCCAGGAAACCGACAACGATGCTTAAGGAGTCAATGAAACCTATGACTCCACAATTACCGAATGATGATCAATCATTCAAGAATATTACGTGTAATATTTATTATTTATTTTGACATCACATTTACTTATTGCACGTTAATGCAGTTGTAATTTCAAATAATGAATAAAAAAGTGATTACTAAAACGTTAACTAAGACTACGATATAAATACGATGTTAGAAAGACTTAAAAATTCAGGCTTAAAAATTTCTGAATTATATAAGAAGTATAAATAAAAATCGTAATACGAGTTAATTCATGATTAATCAGCAACTTTCAAATCCATGAGAATCGAGCATATACATGAGACAGGTCTATAAAAGTTTAAATAATATAAGGATTAAAATTAATAGGAATAACTTACATTTTGGTTCGGAAATATTTTCATCTATTAATTATGCCATTGAACTTACCTCCTGGAATAAAAAACAAACAAAAAATATTAATATTTCAAAATTCTTCAATTATTATATTTAAAACATTGCATTATTTCAAACAAAAAAATTAAAGAAAAAGGTAATTAAAAAAATGAGATGGGTAAATATTGCTGCAAAAATGGTTTTGTCACCCTCCTACAAATTCAACAACAAGAACTGGGAATAATATTTGTAGTAGATTTGAATTTACAACCCCAGTAGATAAGAAATAATATTTTACAAGGGAGAAGAAAATAAATTTAAAGCAAAGAAGAACATTCAGAGACTCGGCTATTTTTTTAAACATTGTTACTACAAGAAACGTTTTGCTCTATGCAATCTGTTCAAAAAAAAAAATAAATAAATAAAAACAAGACAAAAGAAACAACTCTCCACCGTGAGGGAGATATACACAGAATATAGTTTGGTTCGGGGAAAGTTTACAATAACAGACAGTGAAGTTTGGAAATACACCTTTGTAATGCATCCAACATCAAGGGTATACTGTAACACTTATTTACAGCCTTTGTATTTCTTCTGCTTGGCAGAAATCAATGCTTTAAAAAATTATTTTGTAAAAAACTCTATTCTAGTTTAAATAAATTCCATAAAAAAGAACTAATAGCAATGAATACTTCTTCTAACCACTATGTAAAGAGATGAGGATTCCATAATTGCCTAATTCCTACAAACGAAATTTATCTATTCAAAAGGATTATCTGGTAAAAGTAGCCTACAGTTATTTGACTCCGAGATTTAGACAGCTTTTGAAACAAATAAAATAAAAAAGATTTTGTATAGAATATATAAGGAAGCGGTGGCTAGGAGGTAACGAAAGTGATTCCCAGGAATATTTCTATAATTACATTTTTACTAAATCTATCTGACTTCGATATCTACATAGCTGGCAGCTAAAAAATGACCATTCAAGGAACCACCGCTAGATTGCCTTAAAATCTACTTACTTGCTATTTCAAACAAAGAGATACACCTATACATATCTGTAATTAGTGCATCAAGTTAAAAAAAAAACTCCGTTTCTATTTATCGAGTAAATCGTAGAAAACTGAAAAAAATTGTTCAGTAAAGTCGTACTTCCGGTCAACTGATTCTTCTTTAAACTCAGAATTTTTGGCCAATACTCAGAATTGTTATTGCCTATTCGCCCTGAGCGAAAGCAGTATTGCTCGGATGTGTTTCTTGACATTGCGGCAAGCGGGTTTGGCGTACGGATTTGCTGTGGAAACTCAAAAAAATATTCTACCTCACACCTACTATGTTAATTCTTATGTCATATCCTTCAAATCGATATTTCTGCGTGAATCATGGATGAACAAAAATACTCTTATTTTCATTCTGTGATGGATGCAAGAAATATAAAAATATATTTAATTTGAAAAAAATCAAAATTATGAGAAAAATGGGAGCTTGTTAGTAAAAAGGGTAACCCAGGTAGAAGAAGTCCTGTTACAGGAAGAGTTCATGAACCTTGATAGCATTCTTTACCCCTTCTTCTCGCAGGGGAAGATTTGAAATAACAATTAGAAGATATTCCTTCAAGACAGTTTGTTGTAGACACCGAAGCAGAACATTACTTCAGGAATCGCTATCTTAGAATCAGTGCAGTTCCACAATATATTAATAAGTTTATAATATCTTTCCAAATAACTTGTAGTTATTATTTTATTAGAATATATTTATTGTTAGCAATGGTGACTATCTTCTTATTTCTGATACTTCTCTCTTAAACATACGAGGTGTGTAAATTAAGTAATGAGACTGACTTTCTAGTGTTCGATCTGGCAACACTGGAGACGCGGCGCATGCGTGGTAGGGCAAGTAAACATCTGATACACGTCCAGTGCAAATTTGAAAATGCTAGAGTTGTTGCACTGTCCGTAGTGACTTTTTTTGTGAGCAAGGTTTTTTCAGTGCGTTTTAAAAATGAGTGACATCAATTACGAGCAACGTTGTGCTATCAGGTTTTGCTTCAGACTTGGGCACAGTGCAACGGAAACGTTTGAAAAACTGTGCCAGGCCTATGGAGACAATGTTTTGTCGAGAGCACAGGTTTTTAGGTGGTTTAAGTCGTTTGCAGAAGGAAGGGAATCAATTGAAGACGAGCCTCGCAGCGGAAGGCCTTCATCTTCAAGAACCGACGAAAATGTTGGCAGAATCCGCGATCTCGTGCGTTCAGATCGTCATTTGACAGTCCGAATGATCGGCGAAGAGTTGAATTTGACTCATACAACCGTTCGTCAAATTTTGACTAATGAATTGGGGATGAGAAAAATTTGTGCAAAAATGGTTCCGAAAAATCTTTCACAACAGCAAAAAGACATCAGAAAGGAAAGGAGCCTTGACTTTTTGGGAGCAATTGAAAACGATCCCAATTTTTTGGAACGTGTTATTACAGGAGACGAGTCTTGGGTGTTTGAGTATGACCCAGAAACTAAGCGTCAGAGCATGCAGTGGCACACTTCAACCTCTCCAAGGCCAAAAAAAGCAAGAATGAGCAAGTCAAAAATCAAATGCATGCTGATTTGCTTTTTTGATAGCCAAGGAATCGTTCACAAAGAATTTGTGCCTCAATGCCAAATGGTAAACCAACATTTTTACCGAGAAGTTCTTGAGAGACTTCGAAAAAGAGTCATGCGTGTGAGACCAAACATCAAAAACAAGTGGGTGTTGCATCACGACAATGCTCCGTGTCACACCGCGATTTCTATTAATGAGTATTTGGCCAGTAATAACATTCCTGTGGCTCCTCAGCCTCCTTATTCACCCGACTTGAGTCCATGTGACTTTTTTTTGTTCCCCAAATTGAAAAATCACCTCAAGGGACGTCATTTTGGAACACTGGAGAATATTCAAACAGCCGTAACCGACCAACTGAAGTCTATTCTAGTATCCGAGTTCCAGCACTGCTATGACGAATGGAAGAATTGTCTTCAGCGTTGTGTGGCTTCCCAACGTAGTTACTTTGAAGGGGACAATGTTGGATTGTAATTTTATTTGAATAAAAAATCAGTGACATTACTAAATTTACACACCTCGTATATACTTACGTACAAGCCCCTTTTACTAAACCGCTCGTGCTACACCAACTATTACCACAAATAAGTATTACCACAATTCTGTGAAGGCTGGAGTTTCTCAAGAAACTAATCTCAGACATATACTTTTTACAGTATATGCACTTAGTATACTTATAGTATACCTTCCTGCTTACTCTAAAACTACGACTTTCACGCATGCAGATGACATAGCTACTCTCTCGTCTCATTCTGACCCAGTACAATCAGCTCGCATCTTACATCTAAATCCTCTTAAAAAATGATTTTTCATAAGTAGAAAATGAAATCAGAGACATTTTTCGTGGTAGCCTGCTTCCTTTTGTGGTCATCGACCGGTTTTGGACGTTCACCCAACTTCAGGATGCGTTTTTCAGACAGTGTGACCACACACTGGAGTGTGTAAACTGAATTTACTCTGTGTAAGTCTGTGTTGTCTGAAACGCACTGTCTGAAAAACGCAGCCTAAAAATAGGCGAACCCCCGAAACCGGTCGATGACCACAAAATGAAGTACAGGCTACCACGGAAAATATCTCTGATGCTTTCCAGCTCTGCGGAACCAGTCACCACAACAACTAGAAAATGAAAGTTAATGTCCAGAAATGTTCAGTTTCCTTAAATTTGTATTACCATGCATTAACCGTAGTACGATATCTCGGACTTTACATTCACATATATGTCTCAAGCGATAAGAACTACTAAAAACGTTACTACTTGCTTGCAAGACTACTTGATGGACGATTTAAACTGACAGTAAACAAAAAAGTACGAGTACTATAAAATATATAACACGTTATTGAAACAGATTTGGACTTACATATGACGAATTGTGGGGTTCAGTCCGAACCATGCCAACATCTATCATCTCCAAATATTATAGCCAAAAATCCTTCGCCGAATAACTAATGTTCCATATTACGTCTTCAATGGAACCATGCAATCAGATCTAAAAGTACCTTCTGTATAAGACTTAATCTCGGCCCGATTCAAGAAATTTCTTTTTCGCCCTTCCTCTCATCCTAATCTTCAAATAGATCAGCTCTCATCATCAGATATTCCTGATAATCTAACTCGTCGTCTCAGACGGCGCTGGCCATGTGATTTACTCCGTGATGGAAGTCAATAATTTGGCGAGCCACCAATGGTTGGTAACTACTCTCATATTATTGTCAGTCATACCATTTAGTTGTTGCAGAAGTAAATTCCAATAAAGCAATAAAATAAAAAAACAAAAAACATTAAATTCTTATAGATATTATGTAGATGATAGGATCGTACAGTATATGGAAATGCCTTTCTAGAGGAAATCCGCTGCCCCTCCCCCAAACTACTGCAAATACCATTACGATTAGAAATTATGATTCCACTTTTGAATCGTTTTAGAATAAATCTCAGATTCCAACACGCAATAGTTCTTTTCCTTTGTACTTCTATTTCATTTTTAATGTTGCTTTAGGCAATTTAAAAAGGTCTGACAGTGTAAAAAGATTGGGCCACCCAGCATTCAGACCGGTTCCTCTGCTAAATACCAGAATAGAGAAAAACTTAAAAGCATCAATGCTAGGAGACTTTTTTAAAAAAAAAAAATATTAGGGATTTTTTAAATTCAAAAACAATCAAAAATTTATTCATATTTAAAAAAAAATATGAATAAATATCCTTTGATGTTTATATTTACATTCTTTATAGGTACTTCTAATAATGAATGAGTTATTTTTGTTTGGGTTACAATCTCGCTCAAAATTAACTATTCTCTCTGAAATAATTAGAAAGAATTTATTTATTCGGAAATGTAATGGAATATAAAACAAGCAAAAAATTAGTAGGCTGGAGCTCTTTATTTTAAAAAAAAAGTTTATTCAACGTTTCAGACAACTTTGGAATCCTTCTTCAGGAACTACAAAACAAAAATTCGGAAATAAAGAAAACTATATAATAAAAATTAAAAAATATAAAGATTAAATAATATTAAAAATATGATACCTGTTAAAGGAAGAATGGAGAGCTAAATGTTGGAGGAGGTTGTGGTGTAAAGTATGCTTGCAAAGAAAACAGAGAAGGGAAAATTTACAAGTTGGGAAATATGAAGAATATTGTAGAAATGAAAAACAAATCAATTAGTAATCATAATGGAAATAAATGGATAGAAATAAAATGGAGAATGAGTGGAAAGTGTTGAAAATTGGTATGTGTAATTTAGTGGGGGGGGGGCTTTTTTGAGGAAGCGGAAAATATTGTTATCAGAACAAGTAATGACGTCCTAGTCTTTTTTGTATTTGATGGAGTTAGAGTTGAGGTTAATGTGGATGGATTCAGAAAGAAGTCGCTTTAGGTGGTTGGAATGGGTGGTTAGGACAGAAGCATGGGTTAGGAAATCAAAGGAATGGGCAAGGGTGAGTGCATGTTTTGTGAGAGCTGTACTGTCAACTTTTTCGTTAGCTATGTCTGGTTCATGTTGTCTAAGTCACTTTCGTAGATATTGTTTTGATTCACCAATGTAACATGCGTTACAGTTTGGTGCAGTGCAAAATATGCTGTAAACCGAATTCGTTTGGTCATAAGTTTCAATGGGGTTTTTGAGTTTAGAGAACAGTTTGCTGAGTTTGTTGGAGGGGGTGAAGACTAGATTTAATGGAATATGTTTTTGAAAATATTAAAAAGACATTTTTGCTATTCAATTCTATTTTATCCGAATAAAGTTGCAATACTGTAGAACCTAATCGTAAAAAAAATCAACATTTAGTGATTCGCATTGTCATTAAAGTTCCTCAATAACAGTCAGATGTAGCAGTCTTTCTTAAATATGCCAACATTGCTCAGAGATTTAAGGAAACATTTCAGTACCTGGAACTGCATTTTATAAAGCTCAAGAAAAATATTTCCAACTTTTTAGTAATTTCTTCCATAAATATAGTTCTAGCGTGAGATCTATGTTCTATGGCTTTTAGGGAAGCTCCTTATCCTCCTACAAAGCTATACCCCAGTTTCTTTGGTTATTCTACTCTTTTTGCTCTCTTATATCATTTATACCCCAATCCAAGTCAAGCTTTCTCGTATTTGATGAGACCCTAGAAAACATTTGTAACTGACCTCCAGCACGACTTAAAATTCCAAATACATAGAGATTGAAAGTTTGAGGATTAAAGATCAGAAAAGTAAGCGTACAGTGTTTAGCATAGAAAGCATTCTAAAAAAATTTTTACTCACTATAACTACTTGCTAGTGTAGGGGTAGTGAACCCCCACCACTCATCCACTCTAGCGAGTGTATATAAATACGAGAGAGACAGTCAGAAACCATTCTGCAAAATTCAGTCTTACACTCAAACATCCACTCCGTACATATCGTTTAGCCACGTCAGTCTGTCAGTTCAGTTCAGTTCAGTTAGTTAAAGTCTTTGGTATACAGTCAGTTATATATTTACATATATCAATTATATATCTTATACCTATATTAAGGTGTTAGGTTTATGATTATGTTTGAGTTTGTGAAATTAATAATGGCTTGAAATTTTGTTAGAAGGTCTCTCCCAATGATCATTTCAAATTCATTTTTCAGATGGGACACTATGAATTTACCTTGAATTTTTGTGTTTTGGCCTATGGATAATTGAACGGTTGATAGACCATAATTGGGGATAATCTGGTTTGTGATTGATTTTAAAATGATACCAGATTTTTCGGGCCTCGATTTGACGTGACTAGCATCTATGAGCGAGTGTGAAGCACCCGTGTCGATCAGAGCTTTAACTTTTTTGTTTTTAATTTGGACGTTGATTAATGAATTATTTGTATCGTTGAGTGCCGGGATCAAGACAGTGGTCGCCGTTTGTGAAAACGGCTGAGCGCCTAATCGTTTTTTATTATTGAACCAGCATGCCTTTGCAGTATGCCCTCGTTTTTCACATATCTGGCATGTTGGCGGAACCCATTTATTCGACGTATTGCCAGTATTAAATCTGTTATTATTATTATTATTATTATTATTATTGCTGTTATTATTATTATTACACTCAAACATCCACTTCGTACATACGTTTAGCCATGTCAGTCTGCCAGTTCAGTTCAGTTCAGTTAGTGTAAAGTCTTTGGTATACAGTCAGTTATATATTTACATATATCAATTATATATCTTATACCTATATTAAGGTGTTATTTATCTATCATCTTCATCAATCAACATCTCCTCACCACACCCTTACACTAGCATAAATGTATTGTGATGTCAAATTGTATTGTGCAATCAATTTTTTAAAATTGATTGTCTGTGTATAAAAAAAAAGTCAATACTGAAAAATGAAGGAAGTCGATATTCCTTTTAAATGTTATTAAGAAAAACCTGGTTTTTCGGGAGGGGTTGTAATGCACCGCAAGGTTTACTGGGCCCCACCTGCTGTTGCCGTGAGCCCTCTCAATTTACGGCAACCCTACCATATGTTTTCCCTATATAATCCTAAAATCTGAGAAGGATATATCCTCCTTCAACACCATTTCTAAAATTCCACGTTAAAAGAAATCGATTAATGCCATTACCATTATCATGCCATAACTGTATGGTTTAAACTTTGTATTATTGTGCCAAACATTTGAGTAAATGCACATATGCTCGTATATAGCCATATTAATTTTTACTTTCTCTTATTCCTACGTAGTAAGAGGAAGTTTTGTAAATAGATATATATTATGTGTGTGTAATTTTTTAAAATTTACATAGCTTACAGAAGTTGTCATTTAATTTTTGTAATAAATTATATATATGTATATATGCTTCATTTTATACAACAAAAACTGTTTTTTTTTTTGTGTATAAAATGAAGCAATTTATCTATCTATATATTTATCTTTTATATATAAGGCTAAATAAATTTTTAGTAAACATATCTTCAAGTTTGCCAAATTTTGTCAATTAGAATGTGAATAGTAAGAGAAAATCATATGTGTTTCGTACTAGTTTTTACTTTCTCTTACTCTAGTAAGAGGAAGTATTGTAATCATGTCAAATTTTCGATATTGAGTTTTCACCGGAAATATCCGTTTTGAGGTCCCCTGAATCCAAAAAAGTGGTTTTTAGCAAATGGTATGTGTGTGTGTATGTATGTGTCTGTATGTGAACAGCATAGCTCAAAAACGAAAAATCGTAGAAAGTTCAAACTTGATATTACGTTTAGGTATCACCATGGGATCTGACGGTACGTTATGGGTCAATATTCCTCAACCGGAAGTACCACTTTACTAGCTGTTTTTTTTTACGTTTTTGCGATTTTCTCAAAAATGGCTCCGACGATTTTCTTTGAACTTAGTATATCAACTACACATACAAAGAGCTACAACTTTTATTTGAAACATTTCTCCAGAAAAATTCATTTAAGGACACTTCTGGAGGGGGGGTAGGTTTGCATCTAAAGTGCTATTTCAGTTTATTAGACAATTCTGTCATCTAAATAATGTTAATTAGAATTAAATATGTTGTTGAAATTCCGAGTTTGAAAAAATCAGATAACCGGAAGTGCGTTTGTTTTGACACTTTACTAAATGATTCTTTCATTTTTTCGCGATTTTCTCAAAAATGGCTCCGACGATTTTCTTGAAACTTCGTATACAAAATAAAAATGCAAAGATCTACATCTTTTATTTAAGACATTTCTCTGGAAAAATTCATGTAAGGGCAGTTTTAGGGGAGGGGTGGGGTTGCAGCTTCCCCTAAAGTGGTATCATAGTTGATTATACAATTCTATCATCCAAACAAAATTAATTAGAAATAAACAGATGGCCAAAATTCCAAGTTTTAAGAAAACTGTAAGCCGGAAGTGCGCTTATACTGAACAGCTTTTTCAGTTTTCGACGAATTTCTTTATATTTGGTACACAAACTATAACACTTGTCAATTATAATTTTGAGAACAGGAGTAAGAGAAAGTTGTGTGAGTGTTTCACACCAGATTTTTTTTTTTATCTTAAAAAAGACCTTAAAATATAATATCTCCGTTGTGAATTCAATTTCAAAAATGAAATACAAATAATTAATTTTGTTTTTATAACGATGAAAGATATTTAAAAAAAATCAACCAGTCAACTAAAAAAAATAGGATTAAGAGAAAGTAAAGAACTAAATTTAAAATACAATACAGTGAAATAAAACTGGGAAACTTTCCAAAGTATGACTTTAAAAGTAAGTCCAGACACATTAAGCTAAGATATTGATTCAATACTCAAAGTATCTCCTTGAATAGATCCCTACAATTATGAATAGATTTCATGGGAAACAAAATGTCCAACTTAACCTAACTTAATTAAAAAGCTATTAAAGCCCACTTAATGCTTTGCAAAAAAAAAAAATATAGAAAATTCATATTCCCTAATTCTAAAACTTTGTAGAATTAATATATACTTTTATACAAACAGTTTTCCATCTAAATATGGCTTTATAAGCTTGATGATTATGACTTATAGTTTTTGTTACTTTCTTTTTATTGTTTTATAAAAGAGGAAGCATTGTAAAATTTTCAAAATTTATCGGAGTTATCATCGAAAAAATAAATGTTTCTGTGAAAGAAAAACAAAAATTAGCGAATAGGGTCAATTTATCTATATATGTGTCTGAATGGCATGATTTAAAAAAAATCATAAACAAACCATAAAATGAGCAAACTATAAGTCACACTCACTAGGAGGGTATAAAACTCGGAAGCTCTGAGAGAAGAAGGTCGTCTCACCCTCCCCATCCCCAGCAATCGATTAATTTCACATTTCACAATAGATTTACTGATTGATCTAAGCACATTTTAAGAGTGTGATAAAATATCTATGGAAAGCAATAGCATAACAATTAATTTACAATTGTGATGGATGCAAGAAATATAAAAATATATTTAATTTGAAAAAAAAAAACAAAATTATGAAGAATATGTGACATTCCCTTGCAAAAAGACATTTCAGGTAGAAGACCACTATTGTGTTTTAGAGTTCATGAACTTGATAGCATTGTCTATCACTTCTTCTCACAGGGGAAGCTTTGAACGACCAATTAGAAGACATTCTTTTAATATAGTTTGTTGTAGAAACCGAAGCAGAACACTTGTTTTTTCGCTCTCTTAGCATCAGTTCATATTAATAAGTTAATAATTTCATTGCAAATAACTTGTAGTTATTATTTCAATAGAATATATTTATTGTTAGCAGTGGTGACTGCTTTCTTATTACTGATACATCACTCTCTTAAACATATATACTTACAAGCCCTTTTACTAAACCGCTCGTGCTACACAAGCTACCAGCCACAAACACACAACATCACCAATCACATCTCTCTTAAACATATATATTTACAAGCCCTTTTACTAAACCGCTCGTGCTACACAAACTACCAGCACACAAACACACAACATCATCAATCACATCTCTCTTAAACATATATACTTACAAGCCCTTTTACAAAACCGCTCGTGCTACCCAAACTACCAGCACACAAACACACAACATCACCAATCACATCTCTCTTAAACATATATACTTACAAGCCCTTTTACTAAACCGCTCGTGCTACACAAACTACCAGCACACAAACACACAACATCACCAATCACATCTCTCTTAAACATATATACTTACAAGCCCTTTACTAAACCGCTCGTGCTACAAAAGTACCAGCACACAAACACCACAACATCACCAATCATATCTCTCTAAAAACATATTATACTTACAACCCTTTACTAAACGCTCCTGCTACAACAACTACAGCACACAAACACACACATCACTACAATCTTAAAATATATACTTACAAGCCCTTTACGCTCGTACCACAAACTACCAGCACACCAAACACACAAACATCACCAATCACATCTCTCTTAAACATATATACTTACAAGCCCTTTTACTAAACCGCTCGTGCTACACAAACTACCAGCACACAAACACACAACATCACCAATCACATCTCTCTTAAACATATATACATACAAGCCCTTTTACAAAACCGCTCAAGCCACTACAAGCTACCACTACAACACATCACACCAATCATATTTCACAATCAACCTATTTGCATAAAACTTTTTAATCTAGAGTTTTTATAGACAACAATTATTTAGTGTGAATTTTAATTATGTTATTACCAATTTTGATAAGAGAACAATTTATTTTGTATTCTACCATGAAATTAATATTTGTAACCAATGCATCCTATAAAAAGATTAAATTGACCAATAGTAGGACTTATACTGAACCTCTATTAAGTACTATTGTTTTATTTGTAGTATTGAATTAAAGTCAAGTTTGTAACTAAGCCCTTCCATATAATATATATATATATATCAAATATTGACATAAACTGGACAATGTTAAGTTATATCTAGGACAAGACACAAACCATATTCAGACACAAAGTTAAACAACAATAGTGCTATAAAGTGAGGCGAATATAAAGGGGCATTTCCAACTACAAATAACATGCAAAGAGGCGAGGATGTTTGTCAATAGTAGAATGGCATTATCTCGAAGTAGCCTGCTTGCCAATGTCTATTATATTTTCATTACAATGACTCATCTTTTAGTTAAAATATCTTCAATACATATATAACTATAATGTGTATGATTAATAAATTTATTTATTTTTTTTCTTTATTCGAAACACTTTCGTACACCAATTATTTTCTTGGAAATCTAAAAGAAATCAACACCGTTTTCTAATCGAAATCTCGTTATCAACATCTCAAAATCTTGTTAAAATATTTTAAATCAGTATTTTAGATATTTCAGTACTTTCTCTTACTACTGGTAAGAGAAACAAAATATTTCAAACATGAAGAAATTGTAAGAAGCTGAAAACTAGAAATTCTGTTTAGGTACTACCACCACATCTGAAACGCGAAATTTTTTAGTCAAAATCTATCAACTGAAAATGCGTCTTTAAGGAATGTTTTTAGTTTTGGCGATGTTCTCAAAAATTGCCACCAACGATTTTCTTCAATTTGCGCATCATTTTTTTTCTGAAAAAATAATTTTTGGGAGATTTCTAGAGGAATAGCAAGGTTAAGCTTTCCTCTAGGATTAGCTCAATGGTAGCACGCTGGACTAGCAAAGCGAAGGACACGGGTTCGAGTCCAGCTGGTGCCCTTAGATTTGTTCTTCCTAGGAGCCTCTTACAGTTCACTGTCCGGTGATGGACAATGTTGTCTGTAACGAGAGAACACTGTCCGGAGGCCAGCATGGGCACTGAGAAGGCTCCAAACTTTGGGGTAGCTATTTAGGCCCGAAGGGCTTTGGATAGCATAGGGCTTGGTCCCTCCCCACAGACAATTAAAAATTATGTTTAGTATCTGGTATTTTATCCGTCATTGCATATTGATTTTGTTTCTGACCGGTTTTGGATTTTCATCCATCGTCAGAGCGAATTCACTAAGTTCGTGTAGACAGTTCACTTCAACGTAATATTTCTGTTACCATATTTACTGGTTGTATATAATATGTGGGGAAGTTATAAGGTCATGTTAATTATGTTATATAATCTTACTTATGTTATGTAACATAATCTTATAACCTCCCCATATATATATATATACAATCAACAAGTGTGATTGTGTGAGTGTATCAGAAACATTACGTTGAAGTGAGCTCTCTACACGAACTTGGTGAATTCGCTCTGAAGATGGATGAAAATCCTAAACCGGTCAGGAACAAAATCAATATACATGCTAAAAAACCCTATGTCGCAACAGCCCATGAAGGGCCAAGGCTTGCCAGACGGCGATTTGAATTCGGAGGGGGGGGTGTGGTAAGCACGCCGTAATTTCCACGCCGTTTAGTTCCGGCATTCGCTACCTAGGGCGCTACTAACTGTAGCTTCCCAGTTTTTATCACAATGCTGGGTTCAACACCGACTTGCCCTCACGGGAATCGAATCCTGAATTCTCGCACGAAAGAGGAGTGCGCTAGCCACTAGACCAGCGCATGAGGACCAATATACATGCTACGACGGATAAAATACCAGATGTTATCCAGCATTGCACAGACCCATCCACATTTTCAATTAAAAATTATACATTCCTCTAAAGTACCACTTCAGTATACCAGAGATATTTTCTGCGATAGCGTGCTTCATTTTGTGGTCATCGACCGGTTTCGGACGTTCCCCAACATCATCATCACGATGTTTTGTCAAAACATTGTACATTTTCTCGCATCATGTCATTTATTAAATCACTTTAGGACAAAATTTTTACAAAATTATATTAATCCTATATTACCTCCTCAGGTTCAATTGGAGAATTTACTAAATATTGACTCCTATTCAAAATTAAAAAATATTTATCTGTATGCAGTAAATAGTTTAAAACTCCGAAACTCTTTAGTACAAACAGATTAAGTCAGATATATGTTTGTTTTAATATCCATTGTCTTCAACTTTTTTTATTTTATTTATTTTTTTTTTTGTCATTATTTTACGCAGGTGCTGAATTTCATTTATTTTATCAGAATAGTTAGTATTATTTTATATTATATTTTATCTGTCCCTTTCTAGATTATTTAGACAAAGAGCTGTCAATATTTTATTT
Source organism: Triatoma infestans (assembly GCA_011037195.1). NCBI lineage: Eukaryota > Metazoa > Arthropoda > Insecta > Hemiptera > Reduviidae > Triatoma > Triatoma infestans. The sequence continues at coordinate 81,647 of JAAEAF010014187.1, forward strand.
TATTTTTCTTTTGGAATTTCGTTTATTTCATTTGTTTCACATTGTTGTTTTTATTTATAATATTACTATGAATAATATTTATTAATTTTATTATTATTATCATTATTATGATTTAATTTCATTTTTTTTATATAATTTTTATTATTATTATTTTCTTATTTGAAATATTATGTATATACACACTATATTGTAATACTGATATTGTAATTGTATATTGAAAGTATAATGAGGGCAACTCATTGCTACAAGTGTTAAACTTATAAGCAATAAATAAATAAATAAAAAAATAAAAAAATTTGTCAAAACATTGTAATAACATAGACTTGCACAGAGCAAAATTTAGTTGATAAACTCTCTAGTCTAAATCAACTAAATCTGCTCTGTGCAAGTCTATCTTATCACACTATATTGACAGAATATCCTGATGATGGGTGAAAGGCTCGAAATCGGTCGATGATTACAAAAAGAAGCAGGCTATCACGGAAAATATCACTGATGCTTTCCAGTTCTTCTGCCGTCCCAACCACAACTACCACTTCAGTATATCTACGATTCTACTATCTATGTTTCTATATTTATAATACTGTGATAATTTACAAGCATGCTAGAATTCCAAATTTGAAAAAAATCGTTTATTTATTTTTGTTTTTAATTTAAGGCGCGTCAACATCTATGGTCATTGGCGACCCGAAGCTTCTCAGTGCACTGTCGGCCTCAGCACAGTGTTCTCTCGTTCCGGACAACACCGTCCATCACCGGACATTGAGCTGTAGGGGGCGCCTAAAAAGAAAAAATTTAAAGGTAGCAGTGCTGGATTCGAACCCGGATCCTCCGCGTGGGAGTCCAGTACGCTAACCACTTAGCTATTCCCTTCCCTAAAAATCGTTTAAATAATATAACTGTCAAACAATATAAACCCCATCCCTCCATACTTATGTTAGAATAACTGTAAAATTTCCAACTTTTAAAGAAAACTGTCAATGTTATAATTGTATTAACGGCGTTACAATAAAGTTGTATGAATATATATATCACAACTGTTTTTTTTTTTTAATTTTATTTTAAACCATTATCAACTTCGCTATATCTGGCCGCTATGGTTATAAATTTTTCGGTTAGCTTTATTAATTAAGCAACCAGAAGGCAGAGTATTTCTCTAAATTTAAAATAGAATATCTGAAACAAATATTCAACGGAATTTTCTCGTTCAATAATCATTTTTCATGAAAAAATATATATACTTCAAGAATTTGATCAAATTTAGTCCAATTTGAAATAAAAATGTTGGTTTCGAAATCATTTATTTCTGTAGCTTAATTGATCAAATATTTGGGAATTCTTGCAAAAATTAAGTAGGGTATCATTTGGAGATTATTTTTTAGTCTTGCGTACTTTTCAAGAAAAGTGAGTGGTACATATTATTACTGTCACATTGTATAAACCTATCACTTTTACTTACAATATTTTTTTTTTAAGAAAAAAAATTATTTTAGAGTATTTAGAGGGGGGATATAATGCAAAATTAAGCTAACTTTAAATCCCTTTTTTTAGTGTCCTAGGTAACTACAATAAAATTCGTAAAATCTCATAACTACATTCATGTGGTTTGTTAAGGGCAATTAAACACTTAGTTAAAACTTATAAGTTTGATGGGAATTTGTCAAATATAGCTCTAAGAAAGTAAAGTATTCCTTATTTGTTTACGTCTATCTACCAATGAGGTAGGTATCGTGAACGAAGGCGGATAGCAGACACACTTTTTACTGCAATATAATTATTCATAATAAAATACACCAAATAATAAAATCCTGGGCCCAAAGCCTGTACGCAATACATCTGAGCTTTGCGATCTGCGCCTCTGACCATTCAGCTATTGTAGCGCTTATAATATAATTTTACATTATAATATTGTAATAAAAGAAAAGCGAGTATATGACCAAGAATACAGAGGAACCACCAGATCTGTTCGGGAATTTAAGTACTTGGGTTCTATCCTACAAGTAGATGGAGGATCAGAAAAGGAAGTGGCAGAGAGGATACTAGAAGGGCGCAGGGCCATTGGGTTACAAAAAATCCGTTATTGGGGAGTAGTAACATACTACCGAATGTTAAAAAATTAATTTACTATTCTATAGTTGAAAGTGTAATGTTGTACGGTAGTGAAATATGGACTCCTGGATGCCAAGAAACAAAAACAAAAACTGCTCGCCACGGAAATATATTTCTGCAGGAGATCTGCCCGAAAATCAAGATTAGAGAGGGTCAGAAACACAGAAATAAGAAAGGCTATGGATGTAAAGAAGGACATCCTCCAGAGAATAATGGAAAGGAGGCTGGAATGGTTCGCGGCCATACCCTCAGAATGGATGAGCCAAGGATCCCCAAACAAGTGATGGAATGGTGCCTGGGAAAAAGAAGGAAAAGGGGTAGACCAAAATTAAGATGGAGAAAGATAGTAGAAGAGGACATGACAGAATATGGTCTAGTACCTGAAGAAGCTCTGCAGAGAGATGTATAGAGGTGAAAAATAATAAATTCTGATTGATATCATGATGTCTCGGGGTGATATAAGGATGGTAAGTTTGGTGAGGAAATCCTCATTGTGAGAGGAAAAAAAAATAATATACTATAATTGGAAACGGTTTGCAAATCGCTGGGCCATAAAATTATAATGAGATGTTTATATGGCAATGGCCATAGGAGTTTTTAAAGAAAAAGGAATTCTTTGTTGCTCTTAATTTCGGGTACCATTGGTGCCCTTCTTCAGGAGCTCTGCAAAATTTATTAGAGAAAAGGTGCATATTATTGTAGTGAAGAAAAAGTGCATAGATTTATAACAAATAAAAGAAATATTAACAGAACATATTGAGCATAAGATATGGATGGCCTAAGAAGTCTTATGCTCAATTTGATCTGTTAATATTTCTTTAATTAAAATGTTTCTTTTATTTGTTATTATAAATCTGTGCACTTTTTCTTCACTACAATAATGTATCTTTTCTCAAACAAATTTTGAAGAGCTCCTGAAGAAGAGCACCAATAGTACCCGAAACGTAGAGCAATAAAGAATTATTTTTCTTTAAAACTCCTCTGGCCAATGCCGTATAAACATCTCATTATAATCAGAAACTTTTTCCCTAACAGTATGGATGTTCCTCAGATTTTTACTTTATCTTACCCCTCCTAGTAAGAGGAAGTATCGTAATCTTGTCAAATTTTCGATATCAAGTTTTTACCATCGGAAAAGCACGTTTAGATATCACCATGGAATCCCTCAGTAATAATTATCTGTCAAAATTTCACTCAATCAAAAGTTGCTACTTTACTTGATAGGTTTTTTTCATATTCTAGCAATTTTTTCACGAAAATGGCTTCCTACGATTTTCAATAAACTTTTCAAACCAATTACCTATATAATATATTAAAAGCTACAACTTTTATTTGTAATATTTGTCTGGAAAATTCATTTAAGTTGTTTTTTTGTGGGGAGAGGAAGGGTAGTGTTATGATAGATTTTAATATGTCCACCTCGCATTTCAGGGTCAATATTGGGAATACTGAAACAACTAACCTATTCGGTATAGCCTTTTTTTTCGCTTGAATATAGATTAATTAGTTCCCATCAAATGAATAATTTAATCAAAGACGATCTCTGCTGTTAATTTCATTACGGACACGTGTACTTTCGAAAGACCACAAATAAAAACTTCTTTATTAAAAAAAAAAAATTAAAGGAAATGTATCTCATATAAAATAAACAAATGTAATCAGATTTTTAATAAGATTAAATACAAATTAAAAAAAAAGAAGAAGAAATTAAGTCTTCCTAATCTGATAAAATTTATTTATAAAATAAATGATGACTATTTAATGTATTTAATGTTATGAATAAGAGAAACTGAGGAAGAGAATGCGAGAGAGCGAAAAAGAGAGGTATCTTTAAAAAAATACATTTAGATAAATAACTTGCGATTAGCAACTGTCCACTTAGTATTATATTTTTTTCTTGTTACTTCTTTCACAAGTTGCAGCATCCCACCATCTGTCGGAAAGAAACTGTTACGTGTGTTGTTCATTACGTCTTGCACTTTGAAAATACAATTTTTGTTTACCTCCTCTTTCTCCCATAAATTTTAAGTTTGGAGAGCCATTGAGTACGACAAAAATGTATAGCGAATAGTATGTATATATGCATGGTATGAGTGCGTATGACCCAGAAGTAATTCAAAAAGAATTGAAAATCACAGAACAGTCGAATTTGATATTCCTTTGAGATAATATCACCACCGTATATAACTGACAGAAGGTTTACTACAAAAGCATCAACTGGATTATTTTTTTTAAATAGCTGCAAATGATTTTCTTTAAACTTCATATCTATCACTATTATTTATTATACTTTTCCAGAATAATTGACTTTATGGCATCCTGGGAGAGCAGTAACGTTAAGCCACTAACATACCAGCCTGGTGCAGTTTATGGTTCTACCACCAAAATTATATTGTGATACATAAAAAGCATTGGCTAGAATTGCAAATTTGAAGTAAAATGGTTAATTGTGTTGTGGTTGGTTCCGCAGAGGTGGAAAGCATCAGAAGATATTTTCCATAATAGCCTGCTTCATTTTTTGTAGTCATCGATCAATTTCTGACATTCGCCCATCATCAGGATTGATGATATTGTGTGTATTAACTAAATTTGCTCTATGTTATCACACTTTTTTGACAAAAACATTCTGAAAAATAGGCGAAAGAACGCCCAAAACCGGTCGATAACCACAAAAAGAAGTTGGCTATCACGGAAAATATCTCTGACAAAATTGGTTAACATTTACTGACTAAGATTTTATAAATTCTTAGAAAATTAACTGGTAAACGACTAACAAACATCACTTTTTTTATTTAAAACAATTCTCCATTAAAAATTTATTTAATTTGTATTCTAAAGTATCAATTAAATTTCAAATGTTATTTATTTAGTGTTTTTTTTTTTTATATAGATATAGTTTTGGACGAATAGACTTCTGAGGTCATTAGCGCGTTCAAGTATTATTGGCGATATCTGCTGGTTTTCATCTTGATTATTTCATCCCTGATTTCGATACATATTTCAATTACCCTTCATCCCTCTCAACCTTCTTTTCCTAAAATGAAAAAATTTACTTTAGAAATGTTCTATAGGTTTCGAGACGTTCACGGAACTTTAAACTATTCTATTTGACAGGAACGCCGGTTGATAACCACAATCAGGTAATATCTACGACTTAAGAACTAGCAAGTAAAATATACAGATTTCTCCTTTCACACACACATTTATGTGCAACGTGAAAGACAACTAAACGTTCAGTAAAATTCCAAAATACAAGAAAAGTTGTTAATTATTGCTTGCAAATGATTATAAACAGAGAAAGATAGTTTGAAACATTTTGTTACCTTTACTGAATTGAAAATAAAATATAGTTGCCTCTATACTGTCACTCTTGTACCAAATTAGGTTCTTGATTTTATGCAGCTACAACCAGATTCAATGAAGAGTCCAAAACTAAATGTACTCTACACAGAACTTCGTATAATTTCTTTAAAACAAAAACAACTCAAAAACAATTTCCTTTTATTACTTCACATATCGCCATACTACTTCTCACTTAACCTTCTCTCTCTAACCTTACTTACCACTGCCGCTCTACCGCAACCTAACGACTTTCAAATATACTAACTTTCCAGGACCATAACAATTTACAAGTGTTGTTAAATCAATTTAATGAATATTTTTCTAAATAACAAATTAATTTCATATTAACATTTTAATAGTAAAGTAACAAGATTTAAACAAAGATTCTATAGGTAAAAAAATAAAAAAACAGTTTAGCTATGAAGGTCTTATGATAATTAAGTAGTAGAAAACTGACCCAATTTATTCACATACACATATGGTCTTGAGAATTTATTCATAAAATAATGCTCTAAATATAATCAACTACTATTTATGGTAATAAACTGTAAATACATATTAATTAAGATAAATATTACAAAAGTAATACCATATAATTACTTTGTAATCAATTATCATTTCATATTTAGTATTACTAGCGATATATTAAATTCTAAATTCGAGTATATTAATAAACAAATTAATTCGTAATAAATATATAGCATAGCAACTATAAATTATAATTAATGGGGATAATTCTATATAAAATAGAAAAAAAATCTGGTATGTGTAAATAAAAAAACTTTTACTAACCTAAATTCACAATAATAGATTTATGATTGAAGGGGGAGTTGTTTTAATACGTTATTGTTTTTTCTTTTAGCTTAAATCCTTTGTTTTTTGTCTATCTTAATATTATTATTTATTCAAAGAAGGGGAAGGCAAAATCCTACGCTGTCCAAAGCCTCCCTGAGCCCATATAGCTACCCCAAAAGAATAACAACTAGAGGTCTGGAACGAAAGTCCAGGCCCGGGTTTTACCCATCTAAGTTTTAACACAGTCCGAACAAATTGGACCAGAACCTTAAAAGGACATAGCCTTAAGCTCTTCTACCGATATCCTATTCCGGCCAAAGGTCCTGAACCTAATCTCCTCACAGCCCAAACAATCCGTCATGAGATGTATGGGTGTTTCTTCCTCTGTTTCACAGATTCTACATGGGCATGAGCCCCATTAAATAGAGATTTCTCCTTATACCACAATGCCAAGCGAGGAAGCCACCAGAGACCCGAGAGAGGTCCGTGAAAGACACTGGATCCCCTCACTCAAAGCCCTACTTGCACCGCCAATGAGCATCTTAAACAACTGACAACCTACTGTACTCATCCATAAGGGTGAGTGCTGTGAGGTTATCCATGATTGGAAGACGTGACAAAAGACCCACCAACAGCAGGCTTGGGACCAATAAAAGGGAGAGAAGCTCCCAATTTGGCGAACCTATCCACCTCGTCATATTTCTACCTTATTCTGTAAAAACAGAAACTAATGATATCGAGTAAAATTTTAAAAAATTTTTGTTAAGAACAAAGAATTGTATGTGAGTGCTTGAGTGCATGTTTATAACAAGTCCAAATATATGCTGAACACTTATAATGAAAGAACGCACAAATTGCAAAGGACTTTACAGTAAAACAGAAGTTAGGTAGTGAGAGAAATAATTTTTTTTTTTTTTTTTTTTTTTACGCTGGCACATCGGCAGCTTCGGCTAATAAATAATTAGACACGCCCTTCTAATGTAGGCGTCTTTGTCTGTTAAAGATATATGTAGGTCCTCTAGTGCAGGACATGAGTCTAGGTGGTTAGAGGACATCTCCTCTCTTGTTTCACACAGAGTACACTCAGGGCTCTGAGCTACCCCTATCCTGTGGAGGTGCTTTTGGAGAAAATCGTGGCCTTTAAGAATGCGGAAGCAGGCCACAAAGCTGTCCCTAAGCAGATCTCCTGGAATCATTCCTTGCGACTCCCTGAGGACTTCCCAATGTTTGCCCTCCGCTACTGTTCTTTGTTCCCTTATCCTGTCCCTATGGATCGAGGTCTTAATTATTCTTTTAATGTCACTTAAGGGAAGGGGGTTATCTGGTTGTACTTCCTTTGTCCTCTGCTTGGCAAATCTATCCGCTTGTTCATTGTCATAGATTCCGCAATGCCCTGGGACCCACTGAAGAACAACCTCGGTGCCACGATTATGTAGGTTTGCCACAAGTAAGCGACACCGAACCACCGTTGAACAATCGGTGATATCCCGACCCGTCACCGATAAAATAGCTGCTTGGGAGTCGACCAACAGAACTGCGAGAGAAATATAAGCCGACAGACTGGCTGAGTAATAAGAAGGTAGTAGATAGGTTGCTGACTGGTTTTTAACTGTACTAAAACTGTCCTCCTGTAGGGCTAGCTCGGCTATATATATAGAATCTTCCAACCTAGTCTCTGGTCCCTAGGTAGCTAGTAACTACGTTGATTCTTCAATTTTTGGATCCATTGAATCTTTAGCGATTCAGAATCCCAATAAAAGCACAATTACTGATTCTAAGGGATAGGATTTCAAGCACATCCTTCGTAACAAAATTTGTTCACATTTTCAAAATATTTTTGTTCGCACCAACATAATACCGCCATACACAAAACTAATCGCTAAACATTTCTTTTCTTCGGATTCAGTGGATCTTTAAAAAATATGTATTTCTTATGAAAACACTATTCTGATAATTAATCACGTTCGCAACAACATCCGGAGGAGTAAGAGAATGTAATTAATACCACCTCTTTTGTGCAATTCTTTACAAAAAAAATAAACATAGAAAACTTGAAATTCACTTTCCCTATACTATGAGTTTTCTTGGAAACTTTGAACTTAAATATAACTTGATTAAAGAAGTTTGAAATATTTCCACTATACGAGTTTATATTTCTAAATCATTTGTTGCAATATATGAAGAAAATGTAAAATACAAAATATGACAAAGTTTCCAAGGAAATATGGAATTTTCTTCTCTATTGAAATGTCAGAAACTAATATATTTCTTTAAGTAATAAAGTTATTTAATTATTTTTTTCCGGATATCAACCTATCATACTTTTAATGAATAATATTTATTTTATTAAACATTATTATCAGTGGAAACTTTTAAATTAAATTTAAGTCTATTTGATTTTTTTTTTAAGTTTTTTTTTAATAACATATTTCTTGTGAAATATTTAATAGAACTTGTAACGCCAAGATAATTTTTAATAAGAAAAGTAAAATATTGTCGAATAGTTGCATTGGATTGTTAATATTTTTTTTATATAATATATTTCCTTCTATTTTAGCATTTTACAGATATAGTAGTAATTTCTACAAATAATCCTTTATTATTTATTACTAATTATATCGGCTAAGACTACACTCGTGTGTGTGTGTTATCTGATTACTGTCATACAAAAAATAAATTTTCAATTCTATTAAAAAAAATCTGGTGTGAAACACTCACACAACTTTCTCTTACTCCTGTTCTCAAAATTATAATTGACAAAGGTTATAGTTTGTGTACCAAATATAATGAAATACGTCGAAAACTGAAAAAAATGTTCAGTAAAAGCGCACTTCCCGGCTACTAATTTCCTTGAAACTTGGAATTTTGGCCATCTATTTATTTTTAATTAATTTTGTTTGAATGATAGAATGGTATAATCAACTATGATAGCAAATTTAAAAGAAAAACATAACCCCACCCCTTACCTAAAAGTGCCCTTAAATGAATGTTCCTAGAGAAAAGTTTTAAATAAAAGTTGTAGATCTTTGTATGCGTAGTTTATATATGAAGTTTCAAGAAAATCATCTAGCCATTTTTGAGAAAATCGCGAAAAAGTGAAAAAAACCATTTAGTAAAGTGGAAAAGTAAACGCACTTCCGGTTATGCGATTTATTTCAGACTTGGAATTTTAACAATATATTTAATTCTAATTAACATTATTTAGATGACAGAATTGTCTAATAAACTGAAATCGAAATTAAGATGAAAACCTAACCCCACCCCTCCTCCAAAAGTGCCCTTAAATGAATTTTCCCAGAGAAATATTTTAAATAAAAGTTGTAGCTCTTTGTATGCGTAGTTGGTATAGAAAGTTTAAAGAAAATCGTCGGAGCCATTTTTGAGAAAATCGCAAAAACGTAAAAAAAAAAAAAGCAACTAATAAATTGGTACTTTCGGTTGAGGAATTTTGACAGATAACGCACCGTCAGATCCCATGGTGATACCTAAACTTAATATAAAGTTTCAACTTTCTACGGTTTTTCATTTTTGAGCTATGCTGTTCACATACACACACACACACACACACACACACACCCCATTTGCTAAAAAACCACTTTTTTGGACTCAGGGGACCTCAAAACGGATATTTCCAGTGAAAACTCGATATAGAAAATTTGGCACTATTAGAATATTCCTCTTACTACGAGTAAGAGGAAGTAAAAAACTTGTACTTTTTCAGAAACTGATTCAAGCATTTATCAATGGTTTGTACAGTTTTTAGAATTGTCTCTTTAACTTGCTATTAATCCCGATCAATTATTGAAACAAAATAAATAAAGAAAAATCAGTACGAAACACACCCACGACTTTTTCTTCTTCCGATTATGATTACTTCTAACTGGGTAAATACTTCTATTTACTTCCCTTATAATCAAAATCAAAGTGAGCTGCAGCGAAGGGTGGCCGGGTTTATAACTAATATAATGTAAAATTATTAGTTATATTTGAAACATTATTTAATTGAGAAAACTTAAAACTTTAGATTTAGTTTGCTCTAAAATTTCTATTTGTTCAAATGCAGTTCCACAATGTGGTAGGTGTTAATGTAACTGGAATATTCGATACATTTCCGATCTGTATGGGAAATTCTCGGAAATCAGTCCAGCTGTTCCGACAGAAACACATGTAATAAAAACGTTACAGATTTTATCTAATCTTTTTATATAATAGGGTAAATATTCACAAATGTGCATTTTCCCTATATGTATTTTCATTATTATTATATTAAAATATACATACTTAGATTACGGATAGATACACAGAAGACGTCAAATATGTCAAATACCCCAGGTCCTAATTTATTTGTTGAGCCCCCTCCAAAAAAAAAATGTACAAATAAAAACTAGTAAATAATTATTCCCTTTATTGAATAATGCTCATTCACTCAGTTAACATTATATCGTCAGTAATCTTTAGAGAGATTACAGCGACAAACCAAGTCGATGTGGCTGTTGAATTTCATAGAGTTGCTATAAAACACAGATTACTGATCAATCTACATGAGACAATCTCAAATCAAAAAAAAAAAAAATAAACGTAAACAAACTAAAATAAATAGTGCAAACAAGAAGAAGAAAAAGAATGAAACACAGACAAATTCGATAAATAGGACATTAAATGGAACTATTTTAATAACCGATTTCTCAAAGACCATAAATGTGATTATGCAGGATTCCCAGGGAATCCAAGATAATTTGCACTGCCAGCTGGGTAAGATTTCCTTTGACTATGCCGATGTTATCAAAAAATTCTACAGTAGCCATCGAAGACCCCCGAAAGCCGAAACATAGCCGGTGAACTGCAAAGTTTCTTTTTCCAAATTCGTCTAGGAACTTTTCTTAGAGAAAGTTAATGCACTTCTCATAAGCCGCTCTCTTTTCTTCATTGATCGGCTTGAGCTGGTCTGGATCGTTGTTCTAACACCTAATCGTAAGATCAACAACTAACGCAGATTTTTATCGATTACGACTATATATGCGTATCTTGAGGCGCCATCTGCGTCAACACAGTAGACCTCCTCATAGCATGCATATCCATTTTCCTTTAATAATTCGATGATACTACGTTTGACATTGTGGTGAAAGAAAAGTGACGAGAAGCATGTTGTTCGGGCATTTTCCTAGCACATGTGCTGGAGTTTCCGTCTCTCTTCCGCATTTGCGGCAGAGGAGCCCAACATCTCAACTTCAATAATTACGACCTTATTTTAATTGTAAACTTTAAATATATTAATTTTAAAATCATGTTTTATTGTGATTATAAATTTATAAATATAGAACATAATCAATTTGAAGTGCACAGATAAGTAGTAGTTTGTATTCTAACGATGGTAAAGTTGAAGAAGTGAACTCACCCAGACAGTAACAGCAAGAGCTTTTCTAGTCTCTTGTGAAGCCTAAGAGTATAGCAATTAACTTAATAAGACCATGGAGATTTAGTCTCGATTACTTACTTCGCAAATTGCACGGCCCCCCACTGATTACAGAATCCACCATTCACCCGTCACCAGAATGGTTTTAATTCACTTTGATTTCAACTTAAAAATTATTTAAAAAAATAAAATTGTACAGTTTTTTACTTGGTTTTAATTCCCCTCACTTCTGGCATTCCAACGACATCAAATCTTTTAGTTTTATTATTATATCTACTTCAAACATTGTTGGACCGTTTTATTTAAAAAGAAAAACAGCAGCTTTTTAAAATATAGAAATATAAATAATATAGGAAATATAGAAAAATCTATTCTGTGTAATCCAGCAAACGATTATCTTCAAACCGGTATTTATTCATTTCATTATCTTTTATAGTGTATAGTTAGCGAAACTATACAGTATTATGAAGCAACACTTTTATAGTTAAGCCAATGATCACCACTCTCTCACAACCTCTACAGATCATTTCCTACCACGTTTCAAATAAAAGTGATTGGACTAAAAAAAAAAAAAAAAAAACTACACTATAAATTTCAGGAAAATCTTGGGATTTGTTTAGAAAACTCACATGTCTAAAGCTGGAGTTTAAACATGGTCATATATCGATTGAAGATGATCCACGTGAAGGTCGGCCAAAAACTGCAACTACCGAAGAAAATATAGAGTAGATACAAATATGGTTCTACATGATCAACGATTAAGGGTGTATTAGATAGCTAAGGATATAGGCATCTCAGAAAAAAAGGATACGGCACATTTTACCACGAAAAACTCAGTATGAGAAAGCTTTGTACAAGATGGGTGCCGCATTGGTTAAAAAATGCTGATCACAAACAAAAAATGAGAAATCAAGTTTCTCAGCAATTTTTGTGCCATTTTTAAGAAGATTCCAACCGATTTTCTAAGTCGATTTGTTACGATGAATGAAACGTGGGCTAACCAATTTACACCTAAGTCAAAACAACATATTACACAGTCATATCAATAATTGTTAAAAACATTTTTCACACTGGGGGGTTCTCAAAACACTGGTGATACGACTGCATAATTTTCTCTTATATAAAGAGAACTAAAGAGGTTTTTTTCTTAGTATGAATAGTTTGAGAGAGCGGAGTCCACAGGAAAGTAGCCAAGAAGTAATTAATAATAACCAAATTTGACATGACAATTTCAACATATTGTAACGCAGCCATTGGTGCATCTAGGAGAGAAAGCATGTACCTCAAGTTCTCTTAGTAGCCGCTGGAAAGCGCTGGCGACACGCTCTAGTTCTTCCTGGAATAATTGAGAACATTCTACACATTTCTCCACCAGTATAAATAGTGGGAACACAGAGAGTTGGTAGGAGTTTCTTGTTACAAACGAAGTCACTAGTTTGTGAAAAGTGTATAAAAAGTGAACAAAGTGAACTTTTGTGGTTTAAACTGTGAATTAATTATTATCCAGTGTCGTATTTATAATTTATTGTGTAAAACAATAAATTGGTGTTTTTCTTATAGAATTTTAGAGTATTTTATCTAAATGAATCCACTTAAAACTATTGGCAGTGGACAATATGTATTTATTATAAATTTTAAGAAAGATTAAACCTCTAATTAAGATTTGGTCAAAAAAAATCGTAGAACAATTTTATGTGAAAAATATGGACTTTTAATAGACTGGTCATGAGATTAAATGGATAGATGGAACAGTAATATCCCGCTGCCACTAATGGTAGTTTACCCTAGTTACAGTTTTTATCTCATAACATAAATAGCTTGCTTTCTAAGTATACTTCTACATTAATGGATATTTAATTCTTTACTATTATCGTTGTAATTTACTCCCGACCCCCTCAATTTAGGCCAAAGGAACTATGATTAGAAAAACTATCATGACAACTTAATTATTATAATTAACCATACTTAACTCTTCCTATTTCACAAAAAATCACATGCAAGTCTATTGTTTCTGTTACCATAAAGGAAAGGATTTGCGTTGGTTGTGGCGTCAAATTCTGCGACGTTTCGCCCACCATTATTTAATTGAAGAATTCATAGTAGTTTTTATTAATGTGGGCATTGCACAACTAAATATTGCAATTATATTGTCAAAGATTATTTATTTGGTAGGTAGTAAATTTCTTAATAACAATGCCAAATAAGTGATTAATGAAAATTTAAAAAAATATAAAGAAGATAATAATTTTTTGTTTTAATTTCAAGGTCCGAATAATCAATTCTCTTTATCAAGCTCTCGATCAGCCAAAGGAACAATGTAGTTTTTAAAAAGTATTTTTAATTTAATCTAATCTGAATTTTTGTCTGAATTAAAACCAGGATCAGTTTTTGCTACAAAAAGAATCTGGTAAACAGTTCAGATTCAAAAGCTATTCAATAGCGCTATTCTTTCTCATAACTAATTATAACTTCGAAAGAAAAACATACAAACAAAAAATCCAATGGGGTACACTCACTTTTTATTTTAATACAGTTAATAAAATTCTTAATCCTAGTAATATTATAAAATTGACAATATTCTTCAAACTTGGAATTTTAAATTAAGTGAAGATATTAAAGCCAAGAGGATCACTGCAGGGAACAAATGTTATATTGCTCTGCAGAAGCTAGCTCTCGCTTATAAAAACGATCATATCAATGACCAGTAGTTTTTACATTTGCGAGCAAGACATGGAAGTTTAGTGAATGGAAGTAGCAATTGGGAAAAATAAATTTGGAAAAATAGTTTAGTGAATTTTGGCAATATTTTAAGTGAAATAATTTTGGAAAATAAAATAGTGCATTTTAGTGCAAGGGAAAGTTCAGGTTCTATTAAATTAAGGTCATTGCTATTAAAGAGACACAGGGACAAGAATCTGTTAGGGTAAGACAATGCCACTAGGCTAACTGTTTTGTAGGAGAAAATCACCCCACTAGAGCAGAGCATTCTTTAAACAGTCTAATCTGGACATTCTACCCAATATTATTCAAGGAGTTAATTCAGTGCAGTCATAAGTTAATCTAGTTAGTTTCAGTACATTAATAAGCATATTATTGTGATATTGTAAGGTACTGTAACGTTTTTCCCTCTAAACTAGCTACTGCAACTAGTTTTAAGTGGGTTCGTATAGATAAAATACTCTAAACTTCAATAAAGAAAAAAACCAATTTATTATTTTACAACAATAAATTATAAATACACTACTTAATAATAATTAATTCACAGTTTAAACCACAATAGTTCACTTTGTTGACTTTTTATACACTTTTCACTAACGTACACTTAGTTAGTAACAAGAAAACTCTCTGAGACTGACCGGGTCCCACTATTTATACCGGTGGAAAATGGTCTGGAACTTTCTCGATTCTTCTACAAAGAGTTAGAGCGCGGCGCCAGCGCTTCCTAGCGGCCACTAGGAGAACTTGAGGTACCTGCTTTCTCTCCTAGATGGCACCAGTGGCTGCGTTAAGTATTTAAATTCACTTAGAGAATAATATATTTATTTCAAAAACTGTGGTGATTTCTTGCTTATTTCCTAATACTTCTCTCTCTTTACACATTCACACTCATAAGCACTTTGACAAAAACCGCTCGTGCTACACGCTACTACTACGCAAACAATACACCATCACCAGCAATATTTCATTAGGAAAGAAAAATTCTGAGGAAAATTTACAGCCCGGTTTGTCAGAATAAAGCATTTGGAAAATTAAGATCAACGCTGAACTCCTGACCCCGATCTCGCAGCCTTTGTCAAAAAAGGGAGGGATAGATGGCTGGCACAACGGACACTGATCTCTTCAATGCTTGAAGGCACTCCAGGAGGCCGACTTTAAAGAGGTAGTCCTATGACATGGTTTCGAAGAAGTCGAAAAAGAGCTGCGGAAAATAGGAATGAGAAGATGGTGCGCAATGGCGCTGGATCGTGAGGAATGCAGGATGATGATTGAGAAGGCATAGGTGCTTTCAGCGCCATAGTACCAAAGAGAGAGAGAGAGGCCCCCAAAAAACATGGTGATGAAAACACACAGGCAAATATTACTAGAATGTGATTATATCGTGATCCAGAAGACAACAGCGCTTATCTTAAAACCCGAATAACAATTGAAATTTAACGTCACAGATAACACAGACCTCTTCTTCTAAAAAATCAAGTTTTCCAGAAATATATTCCAATAAAAGTGAAAAAGTTTTCTGTGTAAATATTAAAGAAAAATTATTGGAGCCATTACCGAAGAAATTCCAACAATCAACTCCGAAACCTTGAGGTCGTATTTCTTGATTAATCGATTTATTCTAAATTCAGATCGAGCAACCTTAATTTTTTTTATTAAAAAAAGGGAAAACATACACTGTATTGGTACGGCACTTTGGAGCAAAGCTTAACGATGAACCGCTTCCCAAGAACAACTTCCACAAAATCAATTTTTTTTTTTCAAGATGTTTCAAGTAAAAGTGAAAGTCGTTTATGTAATCAGTATGTACAATTTGGCAGCGTATTTCTAGAAAACCGTGGAAAAACTGGTGACTATTTAAAAAGACGTACTTCCGGAAGTAAACCTTACAGAAAGAAATCAGATTAATGTTTTTTCGGTAGCGCTTAAACTAAATATTAAAATTGAATTATTTGCGATTTTTCGTTTTTAAGTAAGTTATACTGATCACACATATATACATAGGCACAGATTAATTTCCAAAGTACCAGCTTTTTGGACTTCAAAACATATAATTTTTTTGTGAAACAAATTTTTAAAATTTTGACACGAATGCAATGTTTTCTCTTACATCTATACGAGAAAATAAAAATTGTTTCAAATTAAAATATAAATCTTCACATTTTTCTTTTCCAAAGCCCAGTTTTATCAAAGGAGGTATTTAGACGAAATTTATTTCGATTAAATCGGCCTTCCGTAATGCAATATAACGTTCATTGTTTTATTAAAATACAGCTTCCTCACTATGTGATTCCAGCTCAAAGAGCATTTCGCATGATGAAATCCTTACAATGGCTTCTTTCTCTGTTTAATATAGGCTATGGTTTTCTTTTGACTATTTCTTATATCTTTAATCATATGTTAGCAAAATACAATTTAAATTAAAATTGATATATAACACATCAATTTTCGACAAATTTCGAATATAAACAGTATCCTATAAAATCATCTGTATAAAACCCACGTTAGCAATAAATTGTAATTATTATGAATAAATTTTATTAAATAAAATTGTCTCATAAATAAAATAATAATAAAAATATTTAACGTATTGTTTATCGCTCCCTTGCTAGCAATAAACGGTACAGTTTAGGTCATATAAAAAAAAAGGTAGTCCAGGTTAATGAAGAACTTTGTATTCTAATTACCAACCTTTAGTTTTTTCTTATTTTATGGTCTGAGAAAAAAAACCCTTGGTCTTCAGAACCAAACTTATTCTTGGTCCGTCTATTGTTGACTACCGGCTTCTAGTTTCTCATTCCACGCTTTTTTCACGTCGCTGTCCACTTGATCCTCCCAATGGAATCATGGCGTCGCTCTTTTACTTTGACTTCTTATAAAGTCTTCATAAACAATGTCTTTGTACTCTCTATACAACCATTAATTAAAAGTTTACTTTTTAACAGCAATTAAATTTCCTGATTATATTTATTCTCTAAGTTCCAGCTTCTTATTACTTCTTATTACAGCAAAATAAATCTTATTACTTTCTTTAACTTCCCCCTAGTAAAAAAGAGGAAGTATCGAGATCGTATAAAAATTTTCGTAATTGAGTTGCCACCGGAAATATATATGTTTTAAAGTTTCCTGAGTACGAAAACATGTTTTTAGCGATGTGGGTGTGTATGTGTTTGGGTTTTAACAAAATATCTCAAAACAAAAAAAATCGTAGGAAACGCAAACTTGGTATTCCGTTTAGGTACTATCACAGCATCTGAAACTAAGATTTTGGCCAAAAATCCATCGACCGGAAGGGTGATTTACTGTTTTATGTTTTTTTTACTTTCTCTTACTCCTATTAAGAAGAGTAAGTATTGTAATCGTGTCAAATTTTGGATATCGAGTTTTCACTGGAAATATCCGGTTTTGAGATCCTCTGGGTCCACGAAAAATGATAAATCATAGAAAGTTCAAACTTGATATTCCGTTTAGGTATCACCATGGGATCCGACAGTGTCTGTCAAATTTCTTCAACCGGAAGTACCACTTTACTAGTTGGTTTTTTTACTTTTTAGCGATTTTTTCAAAAATTGCTCAGACGATTTTCTTGAAACTTCACATATCCAGTATACATACAAAGAGCTACAACTTTTATTTGAAACATTACTTCGGAAAAATTCATTTAGGGGAATTTTGGAGGAGGGGTGGGGTTAGGTTTTCCACTAAAGTGCTATTTCAGTTTACTATACAATTCTGTCATCTAAATAATATTAATTAGAATTCAAATATGTTGTAGAAATTCGGAGTTTGAAAAAAAATCGGATGACCGAAAGTGCGTTTTTATTGAAATGTATTTTTCAGTTTTCTGGTATTTTTTTGAAAACGGGTCAAACGATTTTCTTTAAATTAGGAATGTGAACTATACATATAAAGACGTACAACTTTTCATTAAAACATTTCTCCTGGTGAAGTTATTTAAGGGGGTTTTGAGGGGAGCGGTGGGGTTATGTTTTTCCTCTAAAGTGCTAAGCATAGTTAATTATACAATTCTACCATCCAAACAAAATTAATTAGAAACAAATTGATGGCCAAATTTCTGAGTTTCAAGAAACTTAGTAAACCGGAAGTGCGCTTTTACTGAATAGTTTTTCAGTTTTCAAGGAATTTCGACGAACTCCGACGATTTTCATTAAATTTGGTACACAAACTATAAAATTTGTCAATTTTAATTTTGAAAATTGGAGAAAGAGAAAGTTGTGTGAGTGTTTCACACCAGATTCTTTTTTTTTTTTTTCAGTTTTTCGCGTTTTTATGGAAAACTGCTATAACGATTTTCTTAAAACGTTATATATTACCTACCCACACATAAAATACCACTTCAATAAAATGTAAGGGCTCTATCACCAAAATTTAGAACATATTTTCTAATTGCTTTTGACGGTTTTTGAGTTTGGAATTTTCTCGAAAACCGCTATAAAGATTTTCTTTTAATTTGGAACTTTTTTTTTTACGTTTTTGCGATTTTCTCAAAAATGGCTCGGGGACGATTTTCTTTAAACTTGGCATATCAACTACATATACAAAGGGCTATGACTTTTATTTGAAACATTTCTCAGGAAAAATTCATTTAAGGGCACTTCCGTGGGAGGGGTTGGGTTAGGTTTTCATCTAAAATGCTATTTCAGTTTATTAGACAATTCTGCCTTCTTAATAATGTTAATTAGAATTAAATATATTGTTGAAACTCCGAGTTTGAAAAAAATCGGATAATCGGAAGTGCGTTTATTTTAACACCTTACTAAATGATTTCTTCACTTTTTCACGATTTTCTCAAATATTACTCCGACGAATTTTTTGAAACATTGTGCATAAACCAAACATGCAATGATCTACATTTTTTATTTAAGATATTTCTCTGGGAAAATTCATTTAAGGGAACTTTTAGGAGAGTGGTGGGGGTTATGTTTTTCTCTAAAGTGCTATCATAGTTGATTATACAATTCTATCATCCAAACAAAATTAATTAGAAATAAATAGATGGCCAAAATTCCTGGTTTTAAGAAAATTAGTAAACCGGAAGTGCGCTTTTACTGAACTGTTTTTTTCAATTTTCGACGAATTTCGTTAAATTTGGTACAGAAACTATAACATTTGTCAATTATAATTTTGAGAACAGGAGTAAGAGAAAGTTGTGTGAGTGTTTCATACCAATTTTTTTTTTCTGTTTTGAAGCAAGTTTCAAGCCTTACTTATGAGATTTTGGGACGTACATTGAGACAAAAATTTCCCCCTTAGAAAAATACGTATTTAAATAATAAATTAGCGTCAAAAGTCGAGATGGTGAGTGTTGTTATCGCTCTATTTATTCAGCACAGTGTATGAGAAAATAGGCAACCCAATATTTTAACATAAACAAATAACAACAGCTACAAATATACAAACAGTTACGACCAAGTTTTATATAAGTGGTTTTGTATAAATTACAATCATTTTGCGGTAAATACAAGGTTAAGCACCTGACACATCCGCTTTTAACCATAAAGCACTAGGGTTAAAGCGTTTCCATTCCTATATGGTATAGGGTTAGAAAACCATATTTAGTTGGATTTACAAGGAAAAGTGTCAGCACTAAATGTCTTGTGGTTGTTCTTTACATAATTGTTAATTAAAGAGCCTAAATAAAACGGTTAAAGAAATCCATTTTTTTGCGAGCAAAACTTTGCAGCAGCTCTGTTATTGTTGCGTCTAAAGACGATTCTAAAACATAATATTCTTTAAGATTTCTTGAGATAAAGTTTTATTTCGAGTGTCTGATTGGTTTATAATCAATTAAAAATGCCACAGAATTCTGGAATTACATAGTAATTCTTGAATAGGCTTCTGAGTATTTTAGAATTTTCTCGAAAACGGTTTTCAAATTGACGTTGAAAACGATTGATTTTGTTTCAATTTGGAATGCTAACTATACACATAGAAGAGTTTCAAATTAACAAAATATTTTTATTGCAACATTTTTCCTAAAAAAATTCATTTCATTTTTCAGAAACTGTGCCATTACATTTCAAATATGAATTACATGTGTTTATGGCTGTCGCTTTCTTTTGGATTGACAGTGTAGAAACATTCTTTTTCTATCTACCAGGGGTACTAATTTATCATGTACTTTACCACTTTTATATTTATGCTAGCGTAACTGAGTAAAATTGTCCAAGTTTATTGAAAATAAATTGTTCCTTTTTTACTCTCTCTTACTCCTGGTAAGAGGAAGTATTGTAACCGTGTCAAATTTTCGATATAGAGTTTTCACCGGAAATATCCGTTATGAGGTTCCAAAAAAGTGATTTTTAGCAAATGGTCTGTGTGTATGTGTGTCTGTATGTATGTATGTGAACAGCATAGCTCAAAAACAAAAAAATCGTAGAAAGTTGAAACTTAATATTCCGTTTAGGTATCGACATAGGATCTGACAGTACGTAATCTGTCAAAATTCCTCAACCGGAAGTACCACTTTACTAGTTGTTTTTTTTCTGCTTTTTTGCAATTTTCTCAAAAAAATGGCTCCGTCGATTTTCTTCAAACTTAGTATATCACTACACATACAAAGAGTAATAATTTTTATTTGAAACATTTCTCCGGGAAAATTCATTTAAGGGGGGCTTTTGAGGGAGGGTTTGGATTAGTTTTTCCTCTAAATTGCTATTTCCGTTTATTACACAATTCTATCATCTAATCAACATTAATTAGAATTAAATATTTTGTTGAAATTCCTAGTTTGAAAAAAAATCAGATGACCGGAAGTGCGTTTACTTTACCACTTTACTAAATAATTTTTTCGCGATTTTCTCAAAAATGGCTCAGACGATTTTGTTGAAACTTCCTATATGAACTACACATACAAAGATGTACAACTTTTATTTCTTTGGGATGTAAAACATTTCTCTGGGAAATTCATTTAAGGGTATTTTTATTGGAGGGTCATGTTTTTAGTAAACCGGACGTACGCTTTTACTGAACAGTTTTTTTCAGTTTTGACGAATTTCATTAAATCTGGTACACAAACTATAAAATTTGTCAATTATAATTTTGAGAACAGGAGTAAGTGAAAATTGTGCGAGTGTTTCACACCAGTTTTTTTTTAATTATTTTAACTGCAGTATGGCAAAGTCCTGCGAGTGTTTGACATCAGATTTTTTGTTCGGATGAATGAGACAAATGGTTGTTGTTGGAAGAGCTCAAATTATTTGCTTTAAAGGAAGCCTAGTTATACTACTCTACTCAGGGCATCGTTGAGATCTTAGCTGAAGAAAACTGTACTTCTAGTTTACTTCTTTTTACTTTCTCTTACTCCTAGTAATTATTGTAATCGTGTCAAATTTTCGATATCGAGTTTTCACCGGAAATATCCGTTCTGAGGTCCCCTGAGTCTAAAAAAGTGGTTTTTAGAAAATGGTCTGTATGTGTCTGTATGTATGTATCCATGTGAACAGCATAGCTCAAAAACGAAAAACCGTGGACAGTTGAAACTTGATATTCCGTTTAGGTATCACCATGAGATCCGACAGTAGGTTAGCGGTCAAAATTCCTCAACTGGAAGTACCACCTTACTTAATGGATTTTTTTACTTTCTTGCAATTTTCTCAAAAACGGCTCCGACGATTTTCTTCATAGTTTATATATCAACTATTCACCAAAAATATACAACTTTTAATTAAAACATATCTCTGGAACGATTCATTTAAGGGCACTTTTGGGGAGGGGGATTAGATTTTCCTCTAAATTGTTATTTCACTTTATTACACAATTCTATCATCTAATCAATATTAATTACAATCAAATATATAGTTGAAATTCTGAGTTTGAAAAATCGGATTCCGGAAGTGCGTTTTTACTGAAAGATATTTTCCAGTTTTCTGCTATTTCCTCAAAGAACTTCCAACTATTTCCTTTAAACTTGGAATGTGAACTACACATATAAAGTGCTACAACTTTTATTTATAACATTTCTTCTGGTGAAGTCATTTAACGGGATTTTTGGGAGAGGAGTGGGTTATGTTTTTCTCTAAAGTGCTATCGTAGTTGATTATACAGATCTATCATCCAAACAAAATTAATTAGAAATAAATAGATTGCCAAAAAATTCCGAGTTTCAAGAAAATTGATAAAACCGGAAGTGCGTTTTTACTGAATAGTTTTTTCAATTTTTGTGATTATCTCCATAAAAACACCGACGAATTTCATTAAATTTGGTATACTAACTATAAAATTTGTCAATCACAATCTTGAAAACTGGAATAAGAGAAAGTTGTCTGAGTGTATCACACCAGATTTTTTTTTTTATGTTTTTCTTCGTTTCGCTATGAGGACCTAGAGTGGGCTTTCTTTAGGGGCTCCTTCAACAGGAAGTAATCATAAATGAAAATATAAATGAAGAAATAGTTAATATGTAAGCGCATGAATCCTAAAACGTGTAGCCAGTAGCAATTTTTCCAAGGAAGAGTTATAAAGTTGGATTCCCATTGCTTTTCAGTTTTTACTCACATGGCAACACTATTGGAACTGTGATGGATGCCAGAAACATATTTTATTTGAAAAATATTAATTCAAGAATATTCTAACATTCGCTGGCAGTAAAGGGTACACCCAGGTAGAAGAGAAAGAGTTCAAAGGACTTGGTTGGTTTTGTCTTTTTGAGTTCATGAACTTAATTTAGCATTGTCTACCCCTTCTCACAGGGGAGGATTTGAACTATGAAGAGGGGGCATTCTTTCAGGACAGTCTTTTATAGACATTCAAGCAGATCACTTGTTTTTCGCTCCCTTAGCATCAGTGCCTGTTCCACAATATATTAATAAGTTTATACATTCTTTTCAAATAACTTGTAGTTATTATTTTAATAGAATATATTTATTGTTAGCAGTGGTGACTACTTTCTTATTTCTGATACTTTTCTCTCTTAAACATATATACTCACAAGCCCACTACAAAACCGCTTTCTAAACAACATTACACCAACACATTTCAGAACCCAAGACTGAAAGAGTTATTTTTATTATTTCTAGTGAGTAGAACAAAAACCTGATTATTCGAGTTATTTTGAATCGAGTTACGCTCATTATTGCAATGGGCTCTTTGAGAGACTATCAAGTTTACAAATAAGCAAAACCAAAAATCTTGATTTTCTAAAATTTGTTAGACGTTATCTTACCCCCCCAAAAATACTGAGGAAATACGCGTCTATGGCCACGAATTCTAAATGAAAGTGAATTAAGATCATATCTTAAGCTATCTTACGCAATTTATTTTATCACATATCTAAGAGAATGTAATAATATATAAATGTTGCTAAGTTTCATTTATTGCTGAATGTAGATATAAAAAAAAATAATAATAATCCACATCGATAGTCACTGACAAAACAGCATGGAAGAAGATGTATGAAGCTGGATAGGATTTTTTCCGATCAAATCAAGATTATTGCTAGAAAGAGAGAGAAGAAAGGAAGTTATGGTGAATAATAACCCTGAGTGAACATGTTACACTTGGTAAGGAAATTCTTTTTATCAGATATTGGAAATAAAAAGCAGTATTGAATGATGGGGGGGGGGAGAAGGGATACATGCAGAATCTTCCAACTAGGGCAACTGTGGAAGAGTAACTTCTTTATTCCTTGTCTTTCTATATATCTGGCTGATGACGTCATACATTCTATCTTATTCTTATTTATTGTATTATACATATATATCTTTATAATGCTGGGGAAGTAAGTATACTATATTTTTTTTATTTTCAGACAAGTGGAAATGTGCATGGAATAAATCACTTAAAACAGAATGCACCAAAACATCAAATCAATGCAAGTTATTGCATTAACTTTAAATAAATGTTGTGATCCTTCTTCAAGCATTTCGTTGCTTAAAATAAGGATACAAAAAAAATCTATATATTTTTGGTATCCTTCTATTAAGTGTAGGTATTCTTTACGAGTAAAAAACCTCTGAGAAATGATCGTATATTGAAAGAACCTAAAAGCCGAGTTAATAAAGAAGGTGAAGATGTAGAAACGTTCTTTTAAATGCCTTTGGATTTAACTTCAAAGTAGTGGATAAATAGACAATTTATGTATTATATATTTTCAATAAATATCTACGTTCTTTTGTGGCTGTAAGACAAAGTTTAGTAATCTTTTTGGAGTTTAAGTAACTGGGTTTTCATGAAATATTTCTGTTTGGAGATACCCTAATCAAGAAACTAAAGTTTTTCAGTAAATGGTCTGGATGTGTGTTTTATTTGGCAAAATGAAATGCGGTCGCTTATTTATTCGATTTCTAGGAGACTTGGGATCTACGCAAGCCAGAGGCTAGTGCAAGAAGGAGAATAATATATACTAATATACATAGATACATTTTTCTTTTTTCTTTTTTTTTAAAGGGATGTGCACGGCGACCTGAAAGATCCTATTGGGCCCATCGGAGCCTTCTCAATGCACTGCCAGTTTCCAAACAGTGTGCTCTAGCTATAGGCAACACTGTCCATCACAAGAAGCTAGTAGATAGGTTGCTGACTGATCATAAACTGTCCTGAACTGTACTGCTGTCACTCTATTTATATGAATCATTGCCCCTTCCTAGTTAGGGCGTGGGTATGTGGCGTTACCATTGCTCACCCTTCAGGATGCAATCAGCCTATGGCTCTCCAGGTTGGGGAATCCCTCACCTCACCTAATCCAATCCTTACCCTTTCCTCTTGCAGGGTAGCCTGCAAGTATCCTGGGTCACTCAACCCGTATACTAGAGGCAATGGTCAGGAATCAGTAGATGGAATCTGTAGATTCATCGGGCGTGCGATCAGTCATCTAGCTCGTTAGAGTTGAAATATTGAACTACGGGTGCAAGCACCAGTTTCCAAGCCAATTGTTTGCAATTGACGTTGGATTCGTAGTGGCCGTGTTTTAAGCAACAACTCCAATGACCGAGGTCATGAGTTGAGCGGTTAGAGACTCGCAATATAAATTAAACCCCGGTGCCAGCCCGTAGCTGGAAGCGCATTTGCTGGGTGTGCGCGGTTCACCAGAGCCTGCTAGGGGTGCCTTCCTTGGAGTGAAGTGTGACCACTTTGCGGGATTACTTTGCGCGCTGATTGAGCGTATCTCAACCTGCCCTTAAATGGGTCAAGCGGGGGAGTGCTTCGGCACTTCTGCTATGGTTTGGCATTGCACTAAAAGTCCTACCATGGTGGTGACATTCCCTTCTTGTTAAACGATCCCGTTGCTTGCAACGCGGGTACTGGTAAACCCCAAGAGGGTAGGTACGGTCTTTAAAGATCCCCCTCAGTACCAAGAGGAAAAAGAGGTATACGGGAAGAATGTCCATCACCGGAACAGTGAGCTGAAGAGGCTCCTAGGGAAGAAAAAAACTAAGGGCAGCAGCTAGATTCGAACCCGTTTCCTTCGCGTTACTAGTCCAGCGCGCTACCACTGAGCTAATCCCTTCCCTATACATATATTAGTATATTATTAGAAATAAATGAGGTTGAAATTTAATGCAAAGTAGGAATGTTCCATCTGGTGTCCTCATTGTAATAATATATGTTCCACTTGGTAATATATGTAAATAAATGTCTTTTTCTTTTTAAAAAAATTAAGGCGCATCAACTTCATTGTAACTTTTATGTATGAGTTTTAAATACCATTTTTCTTTACTTTTTACTTATTGCTCTTTCTCAAATTAATTAAACGATGACATGACGAAAATATTAAGTGTCGCTATTTTAGTAAGTAAAGTGTTTAGTAAGTAAAAGTCGTATGACTGTTTTATACCAGATTTCTATTTTTTGTTATTATGTTTAAATTCTGATGAATAGAAAACCAATTAATTAGTTAATAATCAATTAAATTTTTAGATGACAAAAGTTACAAAAAAAAAAAAGATTTACAGAAAATAAAATTCAAATTATAATTTTTCTCACTCCTAGTATTGCAATCGTGTAAATTTTTTCAAAGTTGTGTTTTCAAATTGGAAATGCATGTTTTCAAATCAATTTTATTTGTAAGATTTTTCTGTAAAAAGTTGTTTTCTAGTGGGTTCTGAGGGAATCGGAGACAATAAATCTCAAACTTGACCCCTCCCACCGCCTTTATAATTTATGTCAGGACAAATGAGTATTAAAAATTTAAAAAACAAAAATTGGCCATTTCAAAGAAGTCATTTTAGAAAAATCGCGTGTGTGTCTCATTCCAGACTTTTTTTTTTTTTTTTTTAATTTGTCGCTTGAATGGTGGCGCAACTAGTAAAGAAACCTTTTTTTCAGTTCAATTTTCTCACCTCCTTCCCTAGGATTTCTCTCCCCCTTTTCTTGTATTTCTCACTTTGCTCCCCCTTACTTCCAATTAGATTGGGCAACCAAGTTTCCATCCCTTACATTTTCAATCTGCTCTATAGATTGATTGATGTTTCTCATTTGTTTGTACCCTTAGTGGTGGCGGTTGACAGCGTTTCTTAAAAAGGGCTTCTCCATTTTTTGAGGAGGGTAGGGTATCTAATTTAAAAAAAAAAAAACGCGAATAAAGAAGGAGAGTATGAAGCTTTCAAGTTTAACCAAAGATTCTACGAAAAGTAATTGGATATATGAGAGCAATTGAAGGAAAAAGGGACTTTAGTGGAAAAAAAAATGAGATTCAGCTTGGAAAATTGGACAAAATAAAAGAAAGAAAGCAAGCGTAGTAAATCAAACTCTGTATATTTCATTTGCAAGAAATCTAATAATTCCAGAGGTGTTTTACTGTCAACATTGTGGAGTAATTTATTTACCATGATGTGAAGAAATATTAAATTATTTTATCTGGATGAAGATAAATTTTGTTAAACTAAATGTTTGAGCAATGCCATGGATTGGATTATTAGTATCGAATATATCTGAAAATATCGCAATTTTTTTTATTTTTTATATACACAATTTATCTCCTCTTACAACACTAAAAACGTTTTCTATTAATGATGATATTTGGGAAATCTAAACGAAAAATGCTTTCAATTAATCAATGACTCAACAAAAATATTTTAATTGCTACTTTTATTCAAGCACTGTATATAATAACTATTGTAATGGAATTGTTGAGGAGAGAAATTAGGTTTGATTAATTAAACGAGATATGAAGACACTGTTATAATGTAGCTATAAGTTTACACTAACTGCACTGGACTGATAGAATAAAAGGTGGGAGTAGAGATATGACACGATGCGATGTACGGCTGAATCTGATAAATCGATATCTAGGTCTCTCACTCGCTTATATACAGGTTCTCCCCACTCTAGCCTGCTAAGTGAGAGAGTACCAGAGGAGGGCCTTTTTTCTCTCGGTCGAGCCTGTGTTCTCTCTCTTGCCATTGTTGAGGAGAGAAACTAGGTTTGATTAATTAAACGAGATATGAAGACATTGTTATAATGTAGCTATAAGTTTACACTAACTGCACTGGACTGGTAGAATAAAAGTGTGGGAGTAGAGATATGACCCGATTCGATCTATGGTTGAATCTGATAGATCGATATCTAGGTCTCTCACTCGCTTATATACAGGTTCTCCCCACTCTAGCCTGCTTAAGTGAGAGAGTACCAGAGAGGGCCTTTTTTCTCTCGGTCGGGCCTATGTTCTCTCTCTTGCCGTTACACTATTAATTAGAAGAAGAAAAAAAGTATTTATTTACTAAACTAACGTTATATGTAAAAGTAATGCAAAAGTATCCACGTTAAAAACTAAAAATAAACTTATAAAATATCCTTATAATCTAATTAAAATAAACTTCAGTACTTCGATTGATTTTTATATAAATAAATAGTATGTCATATAAAAGTGCATATAAAGACATTAACTTGGCCACAAAGTTATTAATAACTATCAATTAATAAAGAAACGTCATCCACTTTAATGTTGTCTAGATTTTTTATTGTTTCAAATATTTAAATATTATTCTTTTTTATTTCTAATCAGCTTTTTTTAAGCTAATAAGCTTTAAGTAACACACATTCATTCTCCGAGGAGAGTAGCTTAACAGCGGTAGCACTCCCTATAAGCTGAGCTAAATGTTCTCATCGTTTGATGAAAGGAAATCGCGAGACCACCAGCGTTTTAAACGCCTGGTGGAGGTTTTCGGGAATGAATAGTGCGGGAGAACAGGTGGCGGACTAAAGGATTAGAATGGGATTGAATGTATGATGGAATTTTTTATATCGGGTTCGAGCGACTAATTGACGAAAGGAATTTCAAGGTCTTGCAACAGCAACCAAAGAGAGTAAAGAGAACAGAACCGAACCCAAGCACTCTCTCGGATTGTATAAATACAGCGACGGACAGTCCAGAGATAGACAGTTCGATACAGTTGAATATAGTTTAGTATAGTTCATCATCTCGCCAGTCACTTCGTGTCATGTTCATACCACTCAACCTTAACTATTCTCTATTGTAAAGTCCAGGCAGACTGTGTCTCATTATTATTATACGTAGATAACCAGTGTTAACCCAGTCTTCTCATTTCATTAACCAGACCTAAATTCTCTCTACCTAACTCATCCATTATAGTCTCTATGGACGTTTAGGATTGGAAACATAGAAAGGAGCATTAACGATGGCGCGAAGAATTTCGGACTGAAGGGATTGTAGTCTTTGGAGATAACCTCCAGATGGGTTTTAATATTGAGGTATATATCAAGTCTTTTATTGTCTAGGGACAGTTTAGATCTGTTGTCCAGTAGTCGTTTCAATAATCAATAGCATCTGTTGAGTTCAATTCTTTTCAGTCATGTGTGGGGGTTCCTGTTTAATCTTTAGTCTCTGAAAAACTCAAGGTAGCGGACGTCATTAGTGGGTGGGGATAGGAATTAAATTGTAATAGATTGGTGGAAATGTGATGCAGGCGTAGGGTGAATGTAATATTTTGGGATTTATTTTCATTTAATTTGATATACCATTTTTTGAACCATTTTCTAAGGAAAATAGATGCGTTTGGAGATTTCTATGTGCTAGCTATCACTGGGTCTCGGTGAAAGGATAGGATTGTGGTGTCGTCTGCATAGGTGAAGAGAATTCAAAGGGTTAAAAACTTAAAAACGATCATAAAAGATAATAGATATATTTCTAGTTTATGCAACATTATTAAAACATTAACTTGCAAAAAAAATACCATAATAATAAAGTAATATATTACGATAAAAAAAGTTTGATTAAACACGAGAATAAGTTTATAATGTTTTAATTTGGAAATTAATTTAATACAGATTAAATCTTGCTATAATTGATGTAATAGGATCCAAATCATTATAGAATCATAAGATCCGAAGAGCGGAGAAACACAAAAATGAATCAGAAAAAGTTACTCCCCATCTAGGCCAGACTAGGAAAGGTCAGTTTAATTCATATAATTAGAGCGACAGCATTATAGTTCACGACAGTTTACGACCAGTTTATAACCAGTCAGCAACCTTCTACTATCTTCTCATCACTCAGCCAGTCTGTCTCCTCATATATCTCTCGTTACCTAACTTCTGTCTTAACTGTAAAATCCTTGCAATTCGTGAGTCCGTTCATTAGACAGTATTCAGCATATATTGCAGTTTATTTGTCTAACATCCATTCTCTCTCTCTCCTTCTCACTTCCATTATATTCATTGTTATTAATTGAAATAACTATAGTTATAAATACAAGAGTATTTATTTTCTTCTCTTTTAAGGGGAATTATCTGTGGCCATTGGTGCCTGGATCAAATCAGTGCACTGACGAGCTCAGAAGAATATGGTTGCTCCTTGGAAAAAAAAATTTCAAGACAACACTGTCTGGACTCAAACCCGATAAAAAAAAAAAATCAAATAACTATTTAATTAGTATAAAACAAGCCTAGTGACTATGCTACCCTTCAAGGCTTTTACCGTAAATGTATTCCCTGAGTACGATAAAAAAAAAGTTCAACGAATAGTTTTGTGTGTGTGTATACATTTGTGAAAGTGTGTTTGTGAACTAAATACTTAAAAAATGAAAAGTAGCAGTAAACTCAAACGTTTTAGATATAATCACCGCATATAACTAACGATTAAAAGTGCAATATTACTGAATTTCGTTTCTCGAAAATAGCTCTAACGATTTCCGTTAGACTCCGCAAACTAACTACACACACACACACACACACAAACAAGCGTATCACCTTTATGTGAACATTGATCCCAGAAAATTTAATTTTGACGAGTTATTCTGGATGAGTTGCAAAGTTTAACTTCCTTGTGATGACTTCCTTCTAATGTACAGTGCTGCCACCTTTACAATATTAAGGAACATCAATTGCATTGGGAAAATTCAATTTGAAGTATATGGGGTTGTAGTGGAAGAAGAAATGCAAAAATAAATAGTTTTGAAAAATATTTTTAGTGAAATAATTTTGGCAAAAAAAAGATATTTTAGTGTCAGATACTGTAAATTAATGTCATTGCTATTAAGGAAACAAAAGCACAAGAATCCGTTAAATTAATACAATGCCACTTGGCCAACTGTTTTGTAAGGGAAGGCATTCTTTCGGACAGTCTACATTCTGTTTTCAAAGGCAGAACACTTGCTTCAGGAATCGCTCTCTTAAACTCATGCCAGTGATAGAGATTTGCCTTTATTCTAGATCATTTATTAAGATAGTTTGTGGTAGACACTCAGAAGCAGAACACTTGTTTTTCACTCTCTTAGCATCAGTGCATATTAATAAGTTTATAATATCTTGCAAATAACTTGTAGTGATTATTTCAATAGAATATATTTATTGTTAGCAGTGGTGACTACTTTCTTATTTCTGATACTTCACTCTCTTAAACATAGATACTTACAAGCCCTTTTACTAAACCGCTCACGCCACAAGCTACCAGCACACAAACATCTCACCAATTACATTTCAGGGTCAATCGAAAGTGAAAATTTACATAATAGGTACCTGATTTATTTTATTTTTTGGGAATTCTATGCAATGTAGTCATATCTAATTTTTTTCCTCTTTTGATGGCCTTCTGTACTCAGCAGATAACCATTACGTAATGATATAAAGATAATTAATTGTTTATAGTTTAATTTATGTGGATATTATGTTTATCCGAATTCAAAATTAAGTATTTTTATAAATTAATGATTTACAAATTATTTAGATTGAAATTTTAATAAGAAAACTATTTTAAAAAAAACTTTAATAGAAATTTTACTTTAATTTGTGTGTATGTGTGAGTGTGAGTATGTGTTTAGTGAGTAATGTGATTTGTTTTTATGAATCTGTACAATGCTAAATATATATCGTGTTTGTTATGATTCAGAATCGTATGTAAGTTTCGTAGTAATGGACAATTCGTTTGTATTAACGATTTCCACAGACGATCACTACCAATTGTATATTTACGACAGCTGGTACTAAATGATTAGCATCAGCTATCGTTTCCTGATCACAAGGACATACTGAGTCAGTTGAGATCCCTATGCTTGTGAATAATTATGCATCAGAGACATTTTCCGTGGTAGCCGGCTTCATTTTGTGGTCATCAACCGGTTTCGGGCATTCGCCCATCTTCAGGATGCGTTTGATAGACAGTGTGATAACACGGACTGGCATAGAACAAATACAGTTTATTCACTGAATAATTATGATTAATAAACGAATCCTGCTTATTTTAGTGTAGAATTTTCTATTTTTGGAATAGTTATAGTATCAAGGTTTTTTAGGTATAGAAGCTTGAATGAAGTTGTAGAATTTTCCTTTTATGAGTGATGTATGTCTTTAAAATTCTGCCCATTTCTGGGAGCATAGTCTTTTATAATAGTTTTTAACGTCAGATGCAGATAGTGATTGCTGTAGAATGGCCAGTTTCGCTCCAAGATCCGCCTTCTCATTACCATACAACCCAGAATGACCATTCACCCATATTCCCAGACTGATACACTATTAGAGTTTATCTTGTTTATCATATTTATGGTGTCCAGGAGACCAGGAAAGAAGGTTCACTACCAGGATGTTTCAATTTTTACAGCACACTTTTATTATCACTCATAATCAGTGAATGTTTTCATGTCTAAATTACGCTTATCACTAAGTACTAATAACGTATATTTATGTATAGTTTAGTAGTAATAATCTTTTAATCTCAGTGCTTTCTCAATCACCAGAAAAAGTATAGGCTGATCCTAATTTCCAAATAAAATAACAGGATTATTTCAACAAAGTTTCCAGCATGGGCTTAAACTATAGGATTAACCGTTTCAAAATTCGTGAGTTTAGTAATTGTAATTTTTATAAAAATATATATTTATATAAATATATAAACCTACACATTTTGTTAACAATTAAAGAAAAATGACAAAAAAAAAAAAATTCAATTATTGTAAAAAAAAAACTTTTTGTTCAACAAAATATGAATAGATTAAACAAATCTGTGTGTTTTCAATTGATAAAACAGTGGACGTTGACGCATGTCAACCGTCAATCAACAACGAATTGGAATGCTGGAATTCTTTAGCATTTTAAAACTGTTTTTTATTTCTTTTTCTTTTTTCTTTTTTTTAGCACAGGTTTTTATTTAAAAAAGCATTTAAATTTTATTTATTGAAAAAAAAATTCTTTTTTCACAGGTAAACCCAAAATAGTGGATTTAAAATGATAATGCATACAAATATTACAAATGTGTGTGTGAAATCTGTCGGCTCTATAGATCTTCTATTTACAATTTTATTAAAAGATACTTTTATTTTTCATTTTGATTAGTAAGAGAAAAATATTTTTTCTTTGTAAAAGCTGTATATAATCAAATATTGACAAATTATACGTAGAATTTCTTTAGCCTGGATAATTCGTAAGTCGGAATTCTGAGATTCTTCAATCATAGGGTCATTGCAAAAATTCTAAAGACGGTGATATTAGGTGAAATTACAATTCTCTAATATCAAATAGAAATTGATTCAATCTATGATATAATCAATAACTTTTTTCCAACCATCATACAAAGGCCGGGATTCATTTAATAAAAAAAATCTGAAGATTTTCTCTTCAGATATAAATAATTATCCGTTTAAATGATATTTTAATTAGCGGAACAGATGAAAATCTGGTGAAGCAAAATTGGGGGAATAGGGAGGATGAATAAGGGACATCCTAGTTAGTCTCTTTTAGTTTATCCATAATTTGCCAAGAATGATCATTATCATGCTGGAAAATCAAGCAGGTCTTCTTTTTTGCATGGCCGACTTCAGTTCATCTAACTGATGACAATATTTAATAAAATTAATGGTTCCACTGTTGCGAAGTAGTTCATAGAAAATAACACCCTGACAATTCCACAAGAGTTTTGTCTTAGGGTATGCTGAACCCAAGTAATTATCCACATCTGTGGTAAGGCTCTATGGTACTCTAAGCAAGCCCTCTATTAATAGCCTGGAATACCCAATAAGGACGTCTGGATCCCTGAAGAAATGGCCAGTCACTTCCATTTAAGGGGACAATATATGTAATACTTATGGTTGGCTTTAACTATACTTTACAGAAGAATAGCTTACAAGCAAAATGAGTTTAAGAATGATTTTAAGACTCATTCAAAATGTAGTTGTTTTCTTTTTCATTTTGAATAATATATGGTTTTGCTTAATATATATGTTATTATAATACTAATACTAAATTTAGTATTAATAATTATTTAAAATTTAATTAAATATTGTTACTTTATTTGATAAGAGAGTAAACCGTCACATTAACACACTGAGTAACAGAGCGATTGTTGTACATGGAAGGCCCTTAATCTCCATTAAACACCATATTTTCTCTACAACAGCTAAAACTATTTTTAAAAAAATACAAAAAAGAGGTAGGTAAAACCTGTATGATATAAAACTCTAGTAGAATGTTGTCCATTGAAAAGTGGAAGGTTACCTTCAGAAAGGTTTTTAAAACATCAAGTTAAAATTAAGCAAAATTGTATTATGTTTTCTGATATTTAATTTATTGGTTAATTGATTTTAAATGTTATTTTATTTCAAAACTTTAGCAATTTCATTCAAATCTTAAAATTTGTTTAATCGAGATATAAGTATTTTTAATTTTAATCCCCTTAATGTTACAAATCACTATTGCTTAATTAAGCTAAAGACATTAAAAGTACAACTTTAGCCAATGATTTTTAAAGGGAATAATTAACATCTATCATTCAACTACTGTAGGAAAATGTATTATTATTTCATTTCAAATATACATACATTGAATAACAGAAATAATAACAGCCGACTAGAATTTCTTGGCTCTTAGTAATTAAAAGAATAATTCGCCGATTTTTTGGCGAAGGAATTCGAAAATTCACGACTATCTTAACATTTAAAACTGTAAAGAAATCTTATCTATTTAACAAGTAAGGAAGAAGCCTTCCACCTCATGTCATGACTGTGGACAGCTTAAATCGTAATTAATTTCAAGGTTCAATAAATTTTGGATGCACTTTACTCTTAATTTAATAATTATCCCACATAAAGATACTCTCCTGACGTCATTGAGGCTTCCCCCAAAACACTGATCTATGGAAAGGAATTCGCCGCATTATAAAAGAAAATGGGGAATCATTAATTTGGGGGGGGGAATTGAGTCCTCTCCGGAAGTTATAGTTTAAAAATTGAAGTTATAAGTTAATTAATCTCCCCCGGTAACTTGCCAGTTAATCTGCAATATCCCAAGATATCCCTAAACTACAACTCGCCCAGGCAATGTTGCGGGAGTGGTGTCCTCCCAAATATACGAAACCTAGTTCCAGCGAAACGGGGACACTGACTAAAATAGTTTCTAATAAATAGCATGTTTTGAAGTACACCTAACTAAATTTTAATAGTGTTGTTAAGTATGCTCAATGTTTTACCAAGTCATTTTTGTTAGGGAGGGCGATAAGTTATTTTAGGAGTATTCTGTACCAATTAGAATAGAATAACCATATAACCTCCCCACATTTATACAACCAACAAGTGTGAGTATAAAGCGGCCCCTACACGGTCAATAATATTGACAATATCAGTATTGGCAATACAACAATTAATTCTCGTGCTAACCACTCTCAATACTTCACTACCTTACACGATCAATGTTATTGTCAATACTTTTGTCAATAAGTTTGCTCAGTACTTACTACTTCTGCCACTAGGAGACTTAATCTTCGTGGTTTTAGTCGGTTATTTGCTATTTTTTCCCTTTCCAAAATATGAATAATCCGTACAAAAGCTTGCGTAGCTATTATTTTGGCGTTTGGCATTACTCGTCAAGTGAAACGCAAACACTGAATGCAAGAATGGTTGAAGAAGAGAGATGAATATTCTCATTTAGTACTTTTGAAGGAAATCAGCCTCTACGATGTTGAAGATTTTAAGAACTACTTTCGAATGGATGAACCTACCTTTAACAAACTGTTACAGATTGTTGAACCATTTTTGAAAAGACAGGACAGAAATATGAGAGAAAGTATAAATGTTAGGGAAAGATTAGCCTTAACCCTAAGGTACTTGGCCACAGGAAGAAATTTTTAAGACTTGAAGTTTTCAGTCATAATGTCCCCAACAACTATCAGCAAAGCTGTAATAGAAACCTGTGAAACCCATACATATATTGTAGGTATATATATACAGGGTGACCAGAGTTATATGCTCCACCTACTTTTTTTTTAAACGGCGGGAAATTTCGAAAAAATAGAAAACACGTATTTAATCATTTTTAGTCTAGTTTATTTTCAGTGATTGATCCATTTTTTTATACCCCAATATCCCGAGATACAGCATCCAACTTTTTTTTTTCAAATGGAACATTATATTTTTTTTTGCATATTTTTATAGTACTTGAGCCTCTAAATAAATAAAAAAAAAAAATTTAAAATCGGTTAGGTTTTTCAAAAGTTATGCTAATTTAAAATATGAAAAACAAATTTCAGTTTAATGTCAAAATTACCTTATTTTTTTTTTAAAGAAGCTGTTCAACTGATTAAGGTTACTGTACACTTTATTTTTTAGATATCCCCACAAACAAATAGTCCATTGGGGTTAAGTCCGGAGATCGAGGTGGCCATTGGATCGGACCATGAGTTCCTAACCACTTTTCGTGGAAATTTCTGTCCAGGTAACGTCGAACAACTCTCGCATTATGTGCCGGGCAACCTTCTTGTTGAAAATACATATCTAGCCGACATTTTAGAGGGACATCTTCAAGCAGAACTGGCAAAATGTCTCTTAAAAAAGTTAGATACCTTTCACCAGTTAAGTTCCCTCTGTAGAAGTATGGGCCGATTAGTTGGTTTCCTAAAACTCCACACAAACGTTTGTAGAAAAAACAACCTGATGGCGTGTGGCGAAGGTAACTTGTGGATTTTCTTCTGCCCATACTGTAAAGTTCCAACGATTAAGAAGGCCATTGTTGGTAAACTTTGATTCATCAGTCCATAAAATTGTGCATTTTTTGTCCATTTTTTGTGGGGATATCTAAAAAATAAAGTGTACAGTAACCTTAATCCCGTGGCATCAGTCGAAGATCTGGAACGTCGAATATCTAGCCTGCCTAGATGTTGACTTTGCCACCTAAGTGCTGCTACAAACAGAGCGTGGGGCCAGAGCTTTGTCGCTTGCCTATCTGTTGATGGTGCCCAGTTTGAAGAGCTCCTTTAAGAAAAATGGTAATTTTGACATTAAACTGAAATTTTTTTTCATTTTTAGCATAACTTTTGAAAAACCTAACCGATTTTAAATTTTTTTTTTTTTTAGAGACTCGAAGTACTATAAAATATGCAAAAAAAATATAATGTTCCATTTGAAAAAAAAAAGTTGGATGCTGTATCTCGGGATATTGGGGTTTAAAAAAATGGATCAATCACTGAAAATAAACTAGACTAAAAATGATTAAATACGTGTTTTCTATTTTTTCGAAATTTCCCGCCGTTTAAAAAAAAAGTGGGTGGAGCATATAACTCTGGTCACCCTATATATACCTACAAGACTATATGAAGGTAAGTTTGTATTTGTATGTTCCAATGAGCCTGTACATTGAATCCCTTTACTGTTTAATTGATAGTAAGCAGGTGGTACATACTACTTGGAATGTTTTGTTATGTAAGCAGGAAAATGAATGAAATACGTAGTAGATACAATAAGAACTGAAACTTGTTTATTGATTATAATAATACATAACAATACATATAACAAAAAAAAAAAAACTATATAAAAAATGAACTATGCAGCTATGAAAAAAAAACATTTCAAACTAATAATTACATCGAGATTTAACAAGTTATATTCAAAAGGCAGACATAACCAATATCAGAAACAGAGACGTTTAGTCTAGATACATGTATAGAGAAAGGCAATCTGGTATGAATGTGACATCATGTTATGTCACAGGTTAAACTAGAGTAATTACAACTGTAATTCTAACTGAAAATTTTTACCCTGAAGAAGGCAATAAATTTGCCAAAACGTCGGTAGAAATTTAAAAAGAGTTCTTTTTATGACCGAACCTCAACTTCCAATTTAAAACCTTGATTATTCTCTTAGGATATCACAAAACAATCGTTATGAATTTTTTTGTGTGTAAAAAAATCAGGAAATCCAAAAATAGTTCTCGAGGTTTTCAGTTTTTTTTCGGCAATTCTCTTGAAAAAGAGTAAAATAATCTTTGAATATTTTGAGGAATTTGATTCTAGAGGTGATCGGAGGGGGAGGAGGGAGATTAGCCAGTTCAGGCGTTCTTCTAAAGCATTTTTTTCTTTTTGGTAAATTAGTATATAGTTAGCAAATTTGCCAATCATCTAAACTTGTTGGCAGGATAAAAAGAAAGATACCCGTCTAATATTTTCTGACATTAAATGTCCAAGTATAAGTTACAATTTCAAAAAATTAAATGCAATAAATTAGAATGCAAAAATTAAAAGCAAGACATTGTTACAAGACTTAGACCTATTTTTAAACGAACGTTAAGTATTAGAGAAAATTTCTAATTAACATGTCAATAAGTTGTTGCAATTAAAGAAGTGAAAGGAAAAGTTAAAGAAGAAAAAAACAAAACAATTTTTTCCTTTGTATTTCTTAGTTTGAACATAAAAATAAAGGGGGTCAAAAAATAGCAGCTCGGTTTATAGATGGTGTTTAGTCTGCCAGTTGTATAGTCCTGTTTAATTAGTCGACTTTTGTATAATTGTGCAAGTAATAAGAAGGGAATCCTTTTCTTCATGTCTTGCTCATACAAATAGATCCTCCTACAGGACCTCCTTTTTACGCTTGAACATTTCTTCAAATAAAACAGACATTCTATTCTTAATCTCAGCCTTACTAACAATGATAATGCCAACTAAAGAAAAATACTAATAAAAACTACTTCAGCAAATATGCATTACAACTTCTATTATTTGCAAAAAAAGAAAAAATGTCGGTGTGAAAAATCCATTCACGTTTCTCATATAACAATATAAGTTAAAATACGATTAAGAATTACTATAACCGTATTTTTATGATAATTTTTAAGAAACCAAAAACAGTTTTAATTGATATATTAAGCTAATGGCTTCAACAAGGAAATTAAATTTTATAAGAAATCTTATCTTCTCGCTTTTCCAAAAATTTTCCCTCAAAAGAATCAACTTTCCGATGAAGAAAGGGGCAGTAAGTAAATGGTACTGATTCCAAGAAAAAACTTTGTAGCCAAAAAAACTTGAGAAAACCATTAGGTAAAGAAAATTGTAGGGATGTTTCGATAAATACATTTATTTTTTTAAATTGTTATTTGCAAGCTACATACTGCATTCCTATTTCAATGGCAATACATACAAATATATATAAATGAGGTGAAACTCGGGAATGGACCCTTCCCATACCCTAGCGCATGCTACACTTTTTTTTCTTGTAAATTCTAACCATCATTTCAATCACATGTTATGCTCAATATAATGTATGTGAGAAGAAGAGAGATAACGGATTTTTAGAGAAATAAAAAGATGATACTACTGAACACTGAATAATTAATAGAACACACCAACTGCAAGGATTTTACAATAAAATAGAAGTTAGATAGCGAGAGAAATGTAAAGAGACAGACTGGCTGTGTAACAAGAAGGAAGATAGATTGCTGACTTATTGTACTGTTGTAAACTGGTAGTAAACTGTGTGTGTTGACTGTTCTGCTGTCGCTCTATTTATATAAATCAAGATATCCCTTCAGAGCCTCGCCTGTCCTAGGTGGGGAGTAACTAAGGTTTTATTCACTTCATGTCTGCTTCTTCGCTCTTCGGACCCTATGAATCTTTAATGATTCGGATCCCATTACACTCAATATGGTACACCAACTCTGAAGAAAGAAAATTCACGATAGGGATATTTTGTTGAAGTAACTGCCGCATTTGACACAATATGACATTCTGAACTATTTTACAAACTCAGAAACACAAACAAACTTGACTATATTAGGCCTTGCAAAATCTTTTTTTACAAAATAGAACATTCCAGGCAAGACTCAACGACACATTCAGTACTAGATGACAAATTGTCGCAGAAACACCACAAGGGGCATTTATGAATCCTATCCTCTTCATCAAACTCTTCTGGTCGGACATGCCTTGAACCTGGTAGGACATACTTCTGTGATTTTAGCTACATAAGCGGAC
Source organism: Triatoma infestans (assembly GCA_011037195.1). Classification (NCBI taxonomy): domain Eukaryota; kingdom Metazoa; phylum Arthropoda; class Insecta; order Hemiptera; family Reduviidae; genus Triatoma; species Triatoma infestans. The sequence continues at coordinate 121,660 of JAAEAF010014187.1, forward strand.
GATACAATTTTAGCATGTTTTAAAGCGACATCAATAAATTAACATTTTATCAAACTAGTTGCAAAAATGGAAACTGAAATTTAATTCTTCAAAAATGGAAATGAAGCAAAAATATTCGCTCTTAGGAGACTTTCTTATATTCCAAATTAACAAAAAAAAAAAAAAAAATTCACTGGAAACTAAAAGACCAAGGAATGAGCTATCTTAGCGTAATCCTGGATACAAGACTTACTCGGAGACTAACTACAACAAGCATACACCAGACGGAAACAACTATACCCAATTATTAACAGAAACACCCCACTCAAACATTCCAGCAACGTACTTCTCTATAAGATACTACTCAGACCTTTTCTGACATAAGCCTGTCCAATTTGGATAACAGCTACCAACACATTGACGAAACGATTAACTATTGAAAAAACTAACCATATGTTGCAACATACATAATTTTTGAATTACTAATTTTTTGCCAGCTTGCCACATTTTACTAATAATTACATCCAGATTCAACAAGTTATATTCAAAAGGCAGACATAACCAATATCAGAAACAGAGATGTTTAGTCTAGATACATGTATAGAGAAAGGCAATCTGATATACATTTGTATATTCAGACATATAATGACAGAAAACAGACTAGAGACCCATTTATTCCTCATACACACTTATCTATATTAGAAACAAATATATAAGATTTAGAAACCGATAGACATACATTAGTTAACCTAAAAATAAATACATAAAACGAGAAATACATATATACAGGCTACAAGTATGCAGCAGGAGACACTAAAAAAAAAACACTGAACATTTCAGATAATATATCTACGAAGACAATGATCGACACGAATAGATTCAAACAGATAAATAAATAAACAACCCACTTAACTTTATCTTAATTTAATCTTATTAAATTAAAATTTAAAAATTAAATTGTAACATTTAAATAAATAAATATTAATAATTTCTGTTATTTTATCCATCGTAGTATAAATATTGATTTTGTTCTTGACCGGTTTCGTGATTTTCATCCATTGTCAGAGTAAATTCACCAAGTTTGTGTAGAGAGTTCACTTCAACACAATGTTTCTGTTATACTCACATTACGTTATAATGGAGTTGTTGAGTAGAGAAATTGGGTTTGATTGAATAAACGAAATATGAAGACACTGTTATAATGTAGCTATAAGTTTACACAAACTGCACTGCACTTTATAATGATTTTGATAGAACAAAAGGTGGGAGTAGAGATATGACACGATGCGAAGTATGGGTGAATCTGATAGATCTCTAGATAGATTCCCACTGGCTTATATACCCACGTTCTCCCACTCTAGCCTGCTTAAGTCAGACAGTACCAGAGAGGGCCTGTCTTCTCTCTCTTGCTATTACAACGTTGAAGTGAACTCTCTACGAACTAGGTGTATTTGCTCTGACAATGTATGAAAATCCCGAAACCGGTCAGGAACAAAATCAATATGCATGCTACGACGGATAAAATACCAGATGTTATCCAGCATTGCGGAACAACCCTCCACATATTCAATTTATAATTTCTTTAAGTTATGCAAATTAGAGAATAGATGAAAAAATAAATAAACTAACAACCTGGGCAAGATTATATTAGCGGTAATAATTTAGAAATAATCTTAATTAAAATAAAAACTTTCTATTCTAAAAATATAAATAAATTAGCCGTAGGTGGTAATTAATAAATAAGCCACCAAAAACATTAGCATCAATAATTAAATGCAAATTTATTTGCTAAAAACGAATCAGAATTAAAAAAAAAAAAAATTCACAAAGATAAAAAGAATTCTATACAAATTTAACAAATAAACAAAGAAATTGGCACACCTTTCACCGTTAGTTTACAATAAATTAGGTTGGTTTAAGTATCGTCAATTTAAACTGTTACTTAGCCAAGATGTGTAGGATAGAGCCAGCTGGCAACAACAGTAATTAACATTAAACTAACAATGTTCAAATGTTCCAACTAATAAAGTTACTTAAAAAAGAGAAGAACAATTAAAAAAAAAAAAATGAATCAAATTATAAATTGCCTCCATAGACTTTTAATAAATACGATACAAAAGTATTTTCATATTTAGATTATTATTTGACCTATTTTTAATAACAAATATTAAAGTATTCAATAAACGTAGTAATAAAAAAAAAATAAAAAACGAAGAGAAAAGATGAATTCAAATCATAGTTGACATACCATTTTTATATGGCAAGAGAAATATATATAAATTCCGGTAGCATTTTATTTGATAAATACCACGTCACGAAGCTAATAGCGATCACCACACAAATATCGGAATTATTTAAATTTATAAAAATAAAAATTCCGATTTTTTAACATTGGCTAAATCTTTTCAGTTATATTTATTTCCTAACTTTTTTTTACAAGTTAAATTATTCATTAATTTGTTCAAGTATTATTAAGACAAGTTATTAAATAATTTACTTTTTTTTTGTTGTGGTTGGGGGTCCGCAGAGCTGGCAAAGCATCAGGGATATTTTCCGTGACAACCTGCTTGTTTCTGTGACCATCGACCACCCCGGTTTCGGGCGTTTCGTTTGCCCATCATCAGGATGTTTTTTTGCTGATCTCAGAGTTCGAAAATATGTTTTCAACAAATGGTCGGTATATGAGTCCGCGTGTGTGTATGTATGTAAAATACTTTAATATCTTAGAAAAGAAAAATCATAGAAGCCCCCTCAAATTTGATATCCCATTTAGTTATCCGTTCCCCCCCCCCACGGCATCCGACAATAAAGTGAGGTTTAGACAAAAGCCATCAACGGGATCTGTGATTTTTTGCTTCTTTCTTCAGTTTTCGTGATTTTCTTAAAACTTTATATATCACCTACACATATAAATGCGTACCACTTTTTTTATTAAAAGCGTTTTTCCAGAAAAATTGAATTGGGGGGGGGGATTTTAGGGGAGAGCGACTTTAAGTTTCCCTCTAAAGTGCGACTTTAGTATAATGTATAGTTCTGTTACTTATATAATATTATAATACATTAACTGCTTTACTTAGAAATCCAAATTTGAATTACATCATTCAATTAGTAGTGCGATTTTTACAGAATAAGTTTCTGGGTTTTTGCAATTTTTTATCTAAAACTGCACCAAAAACTTATTATGCTCATTGCACAGATATTTCTTGTTTGTAACATTTTCACCCCCCCAAAAAAAATAGATTTGAGGGACGATCTCAGAGGGATGCTATGAGTTAGGCTTAAATTTCAACGACTCGTAAACAACCATCATGCTAAGGGTTTATCCGGGGGGGGGGAGGCTTTTGAATAAGCCAGGGAAAATCCCCATCACTTTATAATGTAATACAAAAATATACATATGTGGATCTGAAATATAATATATAAGTCGTTTACTTCCGGTAAACCAATTTTCTTCAAACATGGATTTATAGCAACACATTAAAATCTTATTAATATTATATATACGAGTATAGGGTAAAGCTAGGAGAGATGACGCGGTAGGAGAGACGACGCAGGCTTTGCTTCTCTTGTTTGCCGCCACGAGGCGTCATGCATATTAGTCCAGGAGTAGAGAGATCAGATGCGAACGTAATGCAAAATTCTTCAGTTACTTTGTGTTTTCTTCTAGGAACATTTACACGCATCAGCGTGTGTTTTCATAACGTGAATTTTCATAACGCTTAATAATTTTTTTAAATTTTTTTATATACTATATTAATTGCAATTGAAATGAAAGATTTCCAGCTGTCGTTAAAGTTGGACTCGTAGACATAATGTTGACCAAGTTTCATGTCGATCAGTCATATTTCTTTCAAGAGGAGAGGTCTCCTACTTATGGTGCGTCATCTATCCTACCAAGTAGGAGAGACGGCCAAATGTAGTGTATTTGTATTTTGTTTCTAGAATAAATGAGAATGCCTTTATTTTGAAAAATAACATTTTTTTTTTGCAGATAATAGTAGTTGACATATGTTTTATAAGAATTACCTCTTTATCTTCTATATTTTGATACTGGGCATAACTTTGAAATGTGCGGTCATCTCTCCTAGCTTTATCCTATGACGAATCGTATTATATATAAAATGGCACTTTAGAAGAAAATCTAACGTCACCCATCCACCAGAACACCTTGTGTAAGTGAATTTGCCTAGAAAAATGTTTCAAATAAAAGTTGTATCCTACCCGCAGAATAGGTTCGTTATCTTGGTACGTACTTTGACAAGCGACTAACCTAGAACCCACACACCTGATGAAAACGGATTTCCCTCAATAACCACATTTCAGACAACGTGCTAGACTCCTTGACAAGCGCTCCAAACTCACTCTAAGAATAAAAGACGACTCTATACTTCACTATTCGCACCCATCTGGATGTACAGACTATAACAAATACGAAACCACAAAACGTACCAACCTCAACAAACCAGAATACAAACCCTGCAGTCCAAAATCGTCCTATCGACGCTCCTTATTACGTTTCCAATCACACAGATCTAAAAATTTCCTTTAGTCCACGATTTAGCAAGGTTCCGGTACAAGAAATTCCATAGCAAACTCCACAATCCACAGCATCCCAATCCTCTCGCCCAAACCCTCTCCTCCACCACACTTCCAGGCATTTCTGCAAGGCGACTGAGACGTTGGTGGTCCCGCGATCTTCTAGGTAACTAATGGTAGTTGTCGCTGGATAACTATCATTCATGACCATCACGTCATTATTTATATCACTTCCTAGCTTATTTACTTGTTATATATTTATTTATATAGTTGTAAATATTCAATAAAACAATTAAAATAAATAAATAAATATAAATAAAAGTTGTAACTCTTTTCAATGGTTAATTAACATACCAATTATAAAAAAAATCATTAATATTGCATTACTATGATTGCCTTCATACAACTTGAGGACTAATCATCACCACATTTGCAGTCAAAAATATTTGAGATTTTAAGAATGAAAGGATATTAATTATGTTGAAATTACATGAGTACTGACGGCTCTGTCCAATCAATTTAACTGAGATTTAGAATTAAAGAAATTGTAGTCGTTTTCGACCGAATCGCTAAAACTGAAAAATCCGACTCTGTTCATAACCATATATATTGTCGTTAGCGCTGATAGCATCTAAATGTTCCAATATGAAGTTTCAGTTTTCTGCAAATTTTTAACAAACTGTGCTGTTGCTAAACCTAATTATATATTTTAGTTATTCATATTTTACTTATTATAAACAGTGTAGTAAGTTTAGGTTAAAATAATATTATAATCAAAATAGATAATAGTAAGTTGATAGGTTGTAGACAGGTTGATGAATGTATTATATATAAATAAGCGAGAGGAGAGCTGATGATAGTGAGGTGCCCACATAATCAGTAAGGTGGTGTGGCCTGTCTGATAGGAATAGAACGATGATGCTGCCAGTCGTGAATGTTAGATCTCTCTCTATTCTCTCCAGACTATAACGCCCACTAGCTACTACACCCACTAATGCAGATAATATACATTACGCTGTCACCTTTACAACTAACAAACTATCTCTGTCAGACATTTGAACTAATAATCGCGGACAAGACATATCAAAATATAGAAAATGTAGGGCATAATCTGAAAGAAGCTACGTTTCTAAGACAAGTCATACAATGAATAGGCTAAATAATAAATAAAAAAAACAAACTAAGTCGGATACAGATAGGCCAAATCATTCTTTGTCGGGGACCATAATCTTTTCAAGTTCGGCTGGGAGGTGTCATTGGAATTCTAAGCACATATTCATCTAGGTCCTTATTTCCTAGTACACTATTCCAACTGGTATGATCGAAAGAGTGTTAAACTCCGTCCAGGTCTGTGGCCATTCTAGATACAAAGATTAATAGAAGATCTATTAGATAAACACTTAGACGTCACGAGATAATTGAAGTTTGGTTAAATGAGGTTAACGGTAGCTTGCTTAATGCAGATTCCCTGATCGTTCTTTCTAAATATGTATTTCCTGGTATACCTTCCGCTATACTAGCCGCTCTTTTATAATATGAGTACCAGCTCATGAAAACTATGTATTACTCAATATATAAGGGATGCCTCCATTGTAGGTGTGCAGTTTAGGGTCGAGATTAGCTCAGTGGTAGGGCACTGGACTTGGTACGCGGAGATCATGGGTTTGAGTCCAGCAATGGTGTTCTTAGATTTGCTCGTCCTAGAAGCCTGTACAGATTCCTGTCCAGTGAAGGGAATTGAATGTGGCTGCTACATTGCAGCTTCATCTTTGGGCCTGTTGAGCTTACCAATCTGTCTATTGATGGGAGAGACGCCTTATACATAACAATAGATAGAAAAAGGGTTTTACAACCATCGCTCTCTCTCTCAACGGTCCCTAGTCCCCCATTTCTTGTTAAAGACATGAAAGACTTGAAAAAGTTTACAAGGACGCATCGGCATCCCTAATCGATCAGGTACAGTCGTTAAAAGTATATTAGTATGTTATGCGAGCAGGTTTAACAAGGGACTAAAATACTAATTTAAAAAAAAAAAAGCTACATACATTATAAAACAATTTAAATTTATAAAAATAAAACAGGATATTAAAAGCCATTTCAAAATTTCATCGTGTTGTGATGTTAGAGCCTTCACATATGAGAAGTACAATATTGCAAGAGGGGGGTCTTCCTTGCGGGGGAGTCTCTCAAGCATTTAATAAGGTGTGGCAACCTTAGGCGAAGAAGATGGAAGCTTTCATAGAAGAGCAAACCTCATAGATGCTTCCAGGGCTACTGTGGAAACTCCAAGGCATCCTACCATCCACTTCCTTACTCTTGAGTGACCGATACTGTAAGACTTTCTTAATTCTCCTATTCCTACTTCCCTTGAAAGACACAGTACCACAAGGTACGTATTCTAGACCGCTTATTGTATGTTATATACAAAATCTTATCAGCTGATTTTTCTGCCATTCTTTCTTCCCATACCAAACCTACCACTACCTCCAGTAACCTTCAGGATCCTTTCCTTTATAGAATCGTGTTACAAAAAAATTGAAGATAAAAGTGAATGAAAATAAATGTATTCAACCATGTATTATATGTATTCGTCACTTCCCTAACCTGCTGTTAAATTAAATAATACATTTCTAACTAATGAATATGATATCTTGGATGGTATGATACGATATATGGACCCGCGACTAACCTGGAACCCTCACACTATACTAAAAATAATGGAAGCTAACAAGACGATTTCATGTGCTATCAAAACTACTAGAGACACAATATGATCCAAGTATTTCAAAAATAAACTTTACAACAAAACACTACTTACTACAAAATTAAATGTTCTGCGATCGATACAAACGAATGGAATAGAGGTGTGGAGTTTCACTAAGCAGTCTAACGTTTACCTTATAATTCCTTTCCTATCCTTACAATCCAAAATCTTACGAAAAATTACAATTACTCCTTATTATGTCTCCAACAAAACCTTATATAAAGAATGCCATTCCATTCTGTCCGATATACTCAAATTCCATGATCATAGATTCCATAACTCCTTCTCCCCTGGTTCGGACTTTGTGGAACTAGTGCAATTAATCACTATCTCTCCTTTGCTCGTAATAAAAATGCAACTATATGTGCAGCAGATATTAATTTATTTCAACAAGAAGAGGCATAATACTTCTCTTCTTTTCAAATAGCTAAACCTCTATTGTTCAACAGTCATGCTCCAGGCCGCCTAAACTAGAGTAGCACATACAGCGCCCCTGTGGAACGCAGGAACTAGGTCCAAGTCATCACTTCAGACACTACTATAATGGTCTTAAAGAAAATGTAACCCCAACTCAAACCTTACTCGATTTTCGATCCTGACATGAAGCCGTCAATGACCTCATGACCTTTTAAATGATCTCCACCGCCTTGAAATAATACCACACAGGATTTTTATCTTCATATGTCATTCATGCCATTTAAATCTTTCATATTTATACTTGCTTATTGTATTTGTTAAAACAGCAGCAAATAAATGATTGAAAAAGAAAAAGAATGAAAAGATATTAAATTGGAAATCGATGTTGAAATAAATGGTATGCAGGGCCGTGAACTGAGAACTCTTGATTAAGTGAACTGATAAATGAATAAACATAAAAACAAAAACAAAAACAAAATAAATTACTATAATGAGATGAAAGTAGTTCGTAACAGTGAAAATATTTAAGTGTCCATTAATTAATTTACCATATAATTTATTACTAACATACAAGCTAAACAAATAACGGACTATGTAAAACACACGCACACGTAATAAACACAGATTAATGTAAGAGGGTTTAGTAATAAATGAATATAAGCGGGCTACAAGGTAATTAACCTTTTTGTGATTTTTTTTTTGCCTTCTAGTATTATTAATTATGTATTTATACATAGCTATACATTAATTATTTGATAAAAGTAAACACATTATGTATGTTTGTTTGATATCAAAACAAATAAAAAGGTGATTTTTAATTGGTCAGATATAAATTAAAAAGATGAGAAAATAAATGACTGGTTGTAAATGGTAATCTTGGCTTACAAAAACGAACGAGCATTATTATGCAAGGTTTTTTTTTCATTTGAAATTATAGAACACTAAATGTATTCACTATTTATATTTAATACTGTAAAGTATTTATTAATGTATTTGAGGTTAAGAAATTAGAGTAATGACAACAAATTTTCCAGCAGGCAAATCTAGATGCAATTATTGCAAGTCTCATTTAGTAGTAGTATATAAGTGAATCATAGGAGTATCGTTTGTGTATGGGCGAAGAAGATCGGATGTGTCATAAGTCGGCAAGAATGCATCTAGCATGTAGCGCAGATCTACCCTTTTTACAACTACAAACCTTATACATGACAGACGGAATTATAACTATGTAATAGCAAGCAGAGAGAAGACAGGCCCTCTCTGGTACTCTCTGACTTAATCAGGCTAGAGTGGGAGAACCTGTGTATATAAGCCAGTAGGAATCTATCTAGATCTATCTATCAGATTCAACCATACATCGCATCGTGTCATATCTCTAATCCCACCTTTTATTCTATAAGTTTCATTATAAAGTCCAGTGCAGTTAGTGTAAACTTATAGCTATATTATAACAGTGTCTTCATATCTCGTTCATTCAATCAAACCTAATTTCACTCCTTAACAACTCCATTATAACTAGGCTTCAACCTTATAATTTTAAAGACTTCAGTTAAAATATTAATTTGGAAAAGATCATGTTTGTTTGTAGTAATTACATTTATTTTTTTTACTTTCCCTTACACTTAGTAAGAGGAGGTACCAAATTTACGATATGGAGTTTACACCGGAAATACCCTAACTTAAGGTACCCTAAGTCCGGATAAAATGGTTTTTATAAATTGATGTGTTTACCTCAAAAAGTAAACAAATCAATTGCAGAAAGTTTCAACAAGATATTTAGTTTAAGTACAAGCATGATGCCCGACAATGAGATTATAATCAAAAATTGGTCAACCAGGCAGACGCAACACTTTATTGAAGGTTTTTTTTTTTCAGTTTTATTACGATTTTCTCCAAAATGGCTCCAAACGATTTTCTTTAAACTTGGGAATATTAACTAGACATATCAATGAGCCTATAACTTTTATTGGTAACATTTCTCTGGAAAAATTCATTTAATGCTAAAAAAATTATTCATAAAATTCATAAAATGTTAAATTAGTTTATTATATTATTCCTTCATCTAAATGTTATTCATTAGAATTAAATATGTTGCCAACAATCTGAGTTTTAAAAAACTTTGAGATTATCGAACAATAAATGTATTCACTAATTTAATACTGTAAAGTGTTTATTAAAGTATCTGAGGTTAAGTACCACTTTACTAGTTGGTTTTTTTACTATTTGCGTAATAGCTCCGACGATTTTCTTTAAACATGGTATAGCAACTAAACACACAAAGAACTGTTTAATTGGATTAGATTTTCATTTAAAGTCCTATTTCAGTTTATTAGACAATTCTGTTATCTACAAAAAGTTAATTAGAATAAGAATTAGTTATCTACAAATAAGGTAATATGTTGTTGAAATTCCGAGTTTCAAAAAAATCGGATAACCGGAAGTGCGTTTAGTTTACCATTTTACTAAATGATTTTTTTTCACTATTTTGCGATTTTCTCAAAAACGTCTTCGACGATTTTCTTGAAACTTCTTATATAAACTAAACATACAAAGATCTACAACTTTTATGGAAAACATTTCTCTGGGAAAATTCATTTAAGGGCACTTTTAGGGGAGGGATTGGGGTTATGTTTTTCTCTAAAGTGCTATCCATAAGATGATATACAATTTTATCATCCAAAAATAAAAATTAATTAAAAATAAATAGATGGCCAAAATTCCGAATTTCAAGGAAATTAGTAAACCAGAAGTGCGCTAAATAATGAACAGTTTTTTCAGTTTTCGACGAATTTCATTTAATTTGGTACACAAACTATAAAATTTGTCAATTATAATTTTGAGAACTGGACTAAGAGAAAGTTGTGTGAGTGTTTCATACCCGATTTTTTTTTTGTCTACTTGTTTATATTTATGAATGTTTATGTATTTATTTATTATTAAAACCATTCATTCATTTAATTTGTTACAAATTTCAGTATATTCCTTGAAACTTTAAAGTTAATGACATTGATTGAAATTAAATAATTCTGATGAAATAATACAAATAAACGAACGAATTAGTTCAGTGGTAGCACGCTGGACTTATATACGGATATTACGAGTTCGAATCAAAGTCTTCCTATTCTCTTAGATTTACTCGTCCTAGGAGCCACGGCATCTCATAATAGCCCGGTGATGGGCAGCATTGTCTTCATCGAGAGAATCAGAGAGCAAGAACAACGGGAGACTGATAATACCCTGAGATGTTGACGTGCTTTTAATAATAATAATAATAATAATGAGGTGATTTTTATTCCCATATAAGCTCAAAGATATACAGAATCTTCCCTAAGCATCACAAACAAAAAGATCAAATGGCATGACCTCGGGGCTAAATGGTCTGGAATTAAATAATGATCTTAAATTATCATATTCTAATTTTCATGAAGAAAATATATAAGTTCTTACTCCATGAAAAAAAAACATATAAAAGTGCCAAGAGGCATTAACAAAACTTTTCGAATAAAATTATTAGAAGATGAGGAAGTAAAGATAATTTAGACAAGGCAATTAAAGATTAAATATATAAAGGTCGTTTAAAAGATATAATTTATTTAATAGATAAAGTATTCCGAAACTTTTTTTTAAACTAATATGAAAAGGAGAAAAAAGTTTATAAAAGTAGTAAAAGTGGTAAAAGTATTTACTAATGATACATTACACTGTAAATGTTGACAGTAATGAATTTCTAGACACTTTAGGTTTGTTTATAGTTGTTAAATATACATATATATAGAAACGAACATACAAATGAGTGAACGACATACTGACGGGCGAGCGTATACTTTTCAAGAAGAAAGTGACCTGAGGGAATGTAAAGAAGTGTGCTGTAAATTTTACTAAGTTGCTTACGACTGGCTATATTCATGTCGTAAAGATGTAAATGTACTGGTGAAAAAAAGAAACTTTATATATATACCATATAAATTCTATGTTTTACTTTTCCTGTTGTAAAAATGGAATTATTGCAATCGTGACAAAATTTTTTGGATTTTGTGTGTTTTTACAAAAAATATACTTTCTTTTTTTTTTGGAAGTCCTCTGAGTTTGAAAAATGCTTTTAACGATAAGACTATACATAGAAACATACACAACACACATATGTTTATTATATATATGTTTGTGAACAAAATATCGAATAAAATAAAATAAAATGAAATAAAAAAAATTGCAAGAGGATATCAAAATTGATGTCACCTGAGAGAAAGTTTCGGTTAAAATCTGTCACCAGCGAGTTGTGACTTGTGGATGCTCGTAGAGGAATTTAGGGCTATAGAAAAACAAATTCATTGCGTTTTTTTAAAGATCTGTAATAGGATCCAAAGAGAGGGATCTATAACAGAGAAAGAGAGACAAAAATGACAGGGCCACTCTCTCGGGCTAGAGAGGGAGAAACTGCATAAATACTGCGACGGGATAGATAGATATACAGCAGAGTTCACTCGCCTGTCACAACGTGTCATCTACCTTACCCCTTACCACTCTACCATACTCTACTAATAGGATCCAAGAGAGGGATCCATACCAGAGAAAGAGAGACAAAAATGACAGGACCACTCTCTCGGACTAGAGTGGGAGAAACTGCATAAATACAGCGACGGAAGACAGTTATACAGCAGAGTTTACTTGCCAGTCACAACGTGTCATCTACCTTACCCCTTACGACTCTACAATACTCTACTATTTTAGTGTAAAGCCCAGGCAGTCAATCACTTTTTACATTATACAGTGTTCAGCCATATCTAGTTTATTAATTCAAACCAAACCATTTTCTCTCCTTCAACATACCCATTATAGATCAATGTGTGACTCCCTAAAGGTTTGTATGCGCATTGTGAACTAGAAGGCCGTATGTGTATTGTGTAAACTGTTGGGCTGGGATCCTTGCAGGGACATCAAGATTTCTAAAGAAGGGACTTGTCCACTTCATAAAGTGCAACAAATGCGAATGAACAAATTTTTGTTCACAGTCTTTCTCGAAAACTGTTCCAAAGATTTCCCATAATCCTTTGCATATTAACTCATCTATGCAATTTATAGCGGGGAAAATTAAAAATATATTATATTCTGGTTATAGACGATAAAAATGTCGTTAAAAAAAAGGATTCGGTCAAACGTGTTACTTAAACATATGATCAAATGCTGTCAAAAAACCTATTCCAGCGATGTTTTTTTAAATTTACATATTAGCTACACAGATTAAGGTCTTCTACATTTTTTTTAAAGATCTTGGAAACATTTTGGAGGTTCTAGAAGAGCAGGTTTTCATCTCCATTTCAAAATGATGTTTAGATTCCAAACGAAGATTAAAACTAAACGCAATTAAATGTTTAGTAAAATGAGATTACTAAAACGTAAAAGAATTTATCAATTGTTCAGTACTATAGATATTTCTTGGCTTCAGATTTTTGATTTTCTATTATTCCCAATAAGAGGAACTATTTCGAACGTGTTAAATTCTGGAAATTGAGTTTTTTTGAAAGAAATCAAAGAAAAGGTCAAACTTGGTATTCCGTCTAGCTATACTACTACCGCCTCTGACACGAAAGTTTCGGACAAAATTCATCACCCAGAAGTGCGACATAACGGAACGTTGTTTTTTTTTTTTATATTTTTTGCAATTGTTTGTCTCGCCCCATTGTTCGCGTTTATTCAGCTAAAATTAGGAAGGAGTTAGCGTATTACCTCACCCTGCTAAAAGTCACGATATTGCATCATCTGATTACAGTCTTTTCCAGTTTATGGGGCATTTTCTCAAAGATTAGTATATTGGAAATTATAAAGCATTGCGATTAGGATGCAAGGGGTTTTTTTTACCTCAAACCCAAAGGAATGGTACCGTCACCAAATTGGAACGCTTGCAGAAAAGTAGGGATTGCTGAAGTGGTAGGAAATAAAGGTTTTATATTTTGAAGAATAAAATTCAAACTGTTTTTAATTACCTAGTAAATAATTACTAAAAGAGTATCGGCATCTCATTCCAATTAACACCCAATTAGTGGCAATTAGTGGTAGACATAATTATTAAAGACAAAAAAACAAAAGTTCAGCAAAAAGGTAATTAAAGAAATCAACATGAACAATTAATATGCGATTCAACATCCACAAAAATATTTAACATTCAGACCAGTGTGGCCCAGTTAACAGAACATCAATTACTAAACTAAAAAAAACGTTAATTCCATTAAACAAAAAAAAAACTGGGAACACATCCAGGAATGAAGAACTAAAAAAAAAAAAAAAAAAAAAAAATGATCTTCAAAATTAGATAAAATTTAATGTGACGTGAAAGTGAGATATATTCTTCACATCTCTTGAATGTTTATTAAATTATATTATCTATTTTATGATCATTATAAAAAAAAGAAATAGCAATATCATTTTTTATTAAGCAAACACAAACTTAATTACAAATATAAAATATATGGGCAATTTGCATGGAATTTTGTTGAAGTGCATTTAAATAATTGTTTATTTTTTTGTGTCCTCACGCGTTGGTCTAGTAGAGCTCACTCGCCTTTCGTGCGAGAATTCAGGGTTCGATTCCCGTGAGGGCATCGGTGTTGACCCGGCATCGGTGTTGACCCAGCATCGTCATGAAAAGTGGGAAGCTGCAGTTAGTAGCGCCCTAGGTAGCGAAGGCTGGAACAAAAAGGCTTGGGAACAGCGGCGTGCTTACCATACGCCCCCCTATTCAAATCGCCTTCTGGCAAGCCTTGGCCCTTCATGGGCTGTTGCGCCATAGAGTTTTTTTGTGTGTAAAATTTCGAATATTTACAATTATTTATTCTGAGGAATATGCCTTACGAGAATATATTCGGCGCAACGTAAATTTGGAAAATGTCTGGGAATAAAACACTTACACGAATTCCTGTATGCAGTTATAAAATTGACAAATACGCTTTAAACATGGAAGAATTTTACTCATTTCCCTAAAGTGAGTTCAACAACAAAAACAACAACAACAAAAAATGGGTTGAGTAGAATTTTTGGAAGAGATATTTCTAAAAAGATGTGACCGAAAGTTATCTCAATTTCGAAGAAAGATTGACACAAACCGAGCGTCTTGGGCAAAGGCGATGGATGGCCAAGGTATTTTATTTTGAAAAAAAACACGTGTAAATCTATGATCATTGGCGCCCGGAGTCTACTCAGTGCACTGCCTATCTCCGGGCTGAGTTCTCCCGTTACCGTCACCAACAACACTGCTCATCACCAGCTGTCAGCTGTACAAGCTTCTAGGATGAGAAAGTCTGAGGGTAGTACTCCTAGAATCGAACAGGGGACCTTTGCTACGAGTCCAGCATGCAGCCACTAAAGTTAGTTTAAAAGTTTCTCTTTTATGCAGCAGAACAGACATCTTGTGTGAACGAGAGTGCAGAAAAAAAAATTGTTTGAAACTATGATGTCGGGACCGATTATTATATAGACTAGATGTGCTGAATTAAAGAGGCACAGAAAAAATATACCTAATTATTTACATTTTAGAATGAAATACAGCTATCGTATTTCCCTTTAAATCTGGACTAAATATCAAGTGAAATAATTTAGCGACATCGGAAGTTATTGGGACAAAAATATGTTTATTGCACATCTTATGAGTGAGTATCGAGTGAACCCACCTTTCTCCTCTTAGATTTACATTTAGATTTCCGCTTCAGATGGGCTATAGCCCGGCACCGCAGCCATCATAGGCTTATTGTGCCATCACCGATTTTCTAGCAGGCGAACCCTCCTCTCCTAAAGAGTTTAAGGGCTTTTACCTCTAGCTCTTTTTGCGTTACTATCTTCTCAGGTCGCAATGTACCAAAGGTTTCGTATCGAAATTTGGTTATTGCTATGCAATCAAAAAATCAGGTGGGGGCCATTTCCTCCTCCGCCTGACACAGTCTGCACAAGGATTCCGAGCTTATTAGCCCCACCTTGTACAGATG
>JAAEAF010014188.1:0-21300 GCA_011037195.1 Triatoma infestans
AATATATCGACTCAATAAAAGTTTAAATAATTTTTTAGCCGAATCGAATAATAAAAGTATAAAATGATTGTATAATAAATGCTTTTAAAAATGAAAAAGAGTTAAAGGGAAAAAAAAATCATTATTTGATTTTTAAAGAAGCAAAATAAAGTGGTAAAATAAAGAAAAGATTAAAAAAAAAAAAGCAAAAAAAAGATCGACCACACTTTATACTTTATTTACATAAAATGGCGCATAATCCTCAATTTTAATTATTCATTAATCCAACCTTTTTCATTCCCATCATCATCCATTCGTTTTTTTTTCTTCTACTAACCATCTTCGTTTTCTTAAGTGCCCTTCATTAATTCAACGAGTTCATTAACCATTCGGTATCATTAATATACAGAAATAAGTGAGCTCTTTCATTTAGTTTTCTTGTTCTTTTTATTCTTTTTTAAATTTCTAAACATAATATGAAAACAAGAAAAAAAAAATAATAACGGAATCGTTAGTTTCAATTGTCTTTAGCAGAAGATTAAGGAAGTAATGTATTTTCTGTGTCTTATTCTAGCCCATAGGTCCTATCAACACTAGGTAGACTGTATTCAGACTGTTGATGGGTTTATTGTGTTCCAGTCATTCTCACTTTCATTACAGCCTTCAGTATCCATTAATAAACTTCCCAGGTCTATGGTGTATGACACTTGAGACATTAGAAACACCAGAAACACTAGAAATAAAACTAAAACCCTAAATATAAAACTAAAACTGTAGAAATTTATCGGAATGCCAAAAAAGATCGCATTCAAAGTGAAAGCATTTTTTGTATAGAGCCAGAATTTTATTTATTATTATTTTAAAAGAGAAAATAATATTACATTGAATAGGGATTTTTTGAAATAATTTATTTTCAACTGATACAGTTCATTTATTCATGAGAAAGAAATATCTGAATTTAAAAGAAAATCGTTAGAACCATCACTGAGAAAATGTCGATAAACTTAACGATTGTTACTCAGTAGTAGGGTAAAAAGACCGGTTCTGGCGCAAGGGCTACGGAGCCAAGTCTTTTTTGGGGGTTGCAAGAACGCCGCTGCCATCATCCAAATCAATGAGCTTAATTCAAAGATGACGTCATCAGATTAAATATTATCCAACTCGCGCCCCACCCCCACCCCCAGGCCAGACCTAAATTCAAAAGATAGCCCCCAACCTCCCACCCCAGGCCAGACCTAAATTCAAGAGAAAAAAAAAGATTTCTACATGACCTTGAATCGAACCAGCAAACCCAGCACTCACAGTCGGTTATCTAAACCAGTAGACCACCGATGCCACTCGGTCCTATGTAGAAAAAGATCTCGTCTATAAATTTATGTGCGTTGTACGAGCGCGTTCCAAGTTAGTTGTTTAGTTGTAGTAGTGTGTTTAAAAAAGTTTTTTTATTACTGCTTACACCTATTAATTATAGCACGTAGATTTCAACGGAAGAGAGAGAGGAAGTTAAGATGACGCAACATTTAAGCTGATAAGAAGGTTTTACATATATATCGCAGAGCAGCTCGCTATCATCCTATCTTCGACCTTGAGGTCAATCTAATGCGATAACTTAGCATTATTTTTTTTTCATTGAATTTCAGTCGGTCAGAAGACCGCACAGCCGCTGTTATGACTCACTCGAGACATATATAGATAAAAACAGTTGGTTAGAAGATATTGCATAATTGTAGATGTCCTTGGTCTTATCAGCATATACTGTTTAATCACACCAAACCATTATGATACTGGGTGTTAACATTATACCTATTAAAAAATGCATACCAGCTAATAAAGATTTTTTGAGGAGTTAGAATAAAAACTCATTTATATAATTGTTTTACAAATTTTTTATTATCAATTTGTTACAATGACATGTTTATGGTATAATACATTGAATAATTAATAAAACTCATTTATTTAATTTTTTATGGTATAATACACTGTTTTGATCAATTAATACCAAAATATTTATAATGTATCATAAAAAAAACATAAAATTAATTTTTTGGTCTAATATGTTTACGCAAACGTTAATCTGCATCAATATCCTGCACTAAAATGTCCCGTGTCCATAGGCCAACGAGTTTATTCCATCAGGCAGGATGAACCGTTTATTATCTGAGGCTGAAAGGCTTCGTTTATTAATTAAGGTGGAGTAGACTTTATGCCCTACCGACCGAATCGATTTCATTATGCTTAACATCGAGACATCGTTGAATAGGACGGATTTATAATCGGCAAATCCAAGTTTCTTAAGCGTAGATCTTTGCACGCCTTTTGCACGCTTCTTTATATCCCCATCCACATCAATAGCATACATCTTCGGACGCAATGCAACCACTTCGGTAATTATGCGCCCATCCACTTCATCCTTAAATTTCCCCAATACCTTTTTATTTTTAATTGAGAAATTCGGATGGCTTGGATGATATCCTGACGTGTCAAAATGATCTTCCATTTCCAGCATATCCTTAAAAATGTCATCTGTGCTGATACGGTACAATAGGGAGTCCGTATCCGTATATATTAAACGAAGCCGTTCTGGTCCATATTTTTGCAGCATAATGGAGTAATGAAATTTGAAAATTATATCCTTCGAGATCTCCAAAATAGAAAAGCCCACGTACGGAACTTTGTTAAAGTATATCCTCGTTTTGGCCATCCTAACACCAACCAAATTCTCATCATATATTTTAGCATCGAGGAATGTTGGCTTTGCAATTAATTTCATTAATCTGCTATCATTAGTGACAAGCTCAAAGTTCATCCTTTTACGCACATTCTCCATAGTCTTCCCAAAGTTTGCATTATTATATAATTTTGTACTGATTCTTCTCAAAATCGTTGGTTGCACGAGTCCTCATATCCGTGTTTAATTTGATGTAAGGAAGAAGCCATGGTGATTGCTTAAATCGAAGGGCTCTACGAACCCGCACCAGCTGCAGCCCATAATCGAGGGCCTGTTTAAGAGCAATGTAGTGAACCACGTATCTCTCCCGCTTGCCAAGATGAGGAATCAATTTTTTAATATTTCCCTCACTGTTAGGAGGCGCCATTGTTTCTGCAAGAAACGGGAGGTCGTTGTGAAGCGGATGAAGATGTTCTGGATATTCCAGATCCACTTCTAATATATATCCAAAGTCGGAATCATCAGGGATGTCTTGAACTTGAATCTCTTCCGGCTGTTCCACCCATTCAAAGCCTCCATAAGGTAAAAACCTACTCTGTGCATCCCCATATAAATTGTTTGCATCGTAATACATGATGAATACTGACTCTTGCGTTGGATCATAGGTTTGCATGTATTTATTATTGGCCTTGCAATACCGTAGGGAAGCCTGGCAGATACCTCCTCTTATGCCACGTTCGACCATTAGAATCATTTCATAATCAAGCAGAAGTTCCAATTTAATGCCTGTTAACCTCAACATAGCATCCCACGCCATACCGGGAGCAGTGAAATAATGCGCAGGATCGATTTTATGAGTACTCATTGTCACACGTCTAAAGTTTTCAAAGACATCAGCCAGCAACAAAACATCAGTCTTTAAATAGATATCACTATATTCTCCCAACGTTGTACAATGAAACTCGTTCCACACCTTCACTGCATGGTTATAATCCTCTTCGCCAATATGGCTGTCCGTCAAGGCGTTGTAGAATGCAACCTTAGGTGGTAAATTTTCTTCATCCAATTTCTGCCAGGAACTCACATAGTCGTACGGGAAAACGCCTTTTCTTAATACAAGGGGCAGCTGCGTTTCAGTGAAATATTTCGCAGTTTCCATGAAAGAAGATTTTGGTAAGTAATTAACTAATTGAGCCAGACTCTCTGCCATGAATCTGAATGAATCCAAGAAGCGAAATTGAATACCATTAATGTACTTTGCAAATGAAATAAACTTCTCTTCAGTATGAGGTATTACATTAACTCTGCCTGGAAGTTTCCCCAATTCTTTAATAATAAAATGCGAATCGTACCCGCTGAGATTGTGAATGAATACTGGAACATAAGTTGGTTGCCGGCATCGCAAATTACACTTATTACATGCAGCGCCCCTATATTTGCCTGAAATATGACAATGATCCCGCACCTTATGGTTGGCTTCGCTGAATGTATGATTGCAGAGATAACAGGTATCAGCTGCCTTCCATTCTCTTTCTTCTAACTCACTAATCACTATGTCCACATTTTTGTTTAACATCTTGCCAATGACTGTTGATAAATCGCTTAGATGACGTAAGAATTTTTCGGCTGCATTCTCTCCCCTATATAGAAATGGTTCTTTAAGCGTCCAAAGATGTTCTATTTCATCGGTGGGTTTTACATAGGCGCAGAAAGAAAACGGTTCATGTTCCTGATAGTTCGTTGTAGATGATCGGGCTGGGGAAGGCGCACATGAATGTATAGGTTTTAAAAGGCACTCGAAATCGGCGTAAATCACAAAATTTGCTTTTAGCTGACGTTCAACGTTTTTAAATTCTATAAAAGGTTCTTCAGTTGGGAGTTTAACAGCTGCTGGAATGTTATCGCCACAATATATCCTGTGTTCTTGTAGTTTATCCTCTGCTGATTTTCCATAACGCCCATCAAAGTGTGTAAAACAGCGTTTACACAACTGTATTGCATGCGCATAGTTTGTTTTTTGCCCGGAAACCAACCTATTGAAATGTTTAATAAAAACATAATGTTGTTTTTCTCCATCTTGCATGAGTAAAAGGTCGCGATGGTCTTGCAGTTCTTCTTTAACAACCTTCAGCGGGTAAACACTATTATCACCATCCAACCCGAATACATTTATTGATATATTGTTTACTTTTTCGAACTTTTTGATCTGGTGAAGAGGCGTGGGGAATGAAACGCACTCAAAATTATAAGGATGGACCAGCGTTTTATATTTACTAACACGTTGAGGGTCTTTATCCACAAATTTTGCTAATACAGCATATTTAAAACACTCCTCGTCGTAATTCTCCGGATTTATACAAGCCTTCTTAGCAGCGATAGATTTAGGAAGTTTGATATATGTCGACCCTCCTAGCGGCTTGTACATATTTATCCGCAACCTTGCTCCATCTATCCCAACCAGCTTCCATCCACTCTTCTCTAACTGTGCCTCTTCCATTTCGTTCACTAATTTCTTGAATATATGTTCGAGAAACTCACCGATATCTGTGTCCATATAAATGGCCTTATTCCGAGTTTTAAATGATCTATCAGTTTGTTCCCCGAGTGTATTCTCAAACAGACATTCCACCACTATATTAATTTTTAGCGTACGTTTCTCTTCCAATTGTTGTTTAATGAGCTCGTATAGACGCCTTTTAATCGACTGCAGAAACGTAGATAGATCTTCAAATTCCGCTGATTGCAGAAAATATGACCTTATTCTCCCCCGACATGCCGATTCATATTCTTCAGATGCCCGTTTTAACAATTCCGCTTTAGTTGGTTCCACACATGCCTTTTTCAGCGCCTGAATTATCATATCGAGCTTTCTTTACAGGAGGTCGGTCAGCACAGACTATTTCATGTCGCTCGCCGTTATATCTATTCAAAAAAGTCCGTTTACAGCCCTTACAGACATACATCTGGTTTGCATTACAGTATCTTTGGTGGCGATAGAGATTCTTCTTCAAAGTGAATGTTTTTCCACATTTCTCACAGCTAAATGTTGCCATCTTGAACGATGTTTAACGTGTAGGAAGTCACACTAAGACTGAGATCCATACCTCACGCACCTATATTTATACCTTCGGGAACCGACTTTGCGCATGCGCATAACTTTTCCCCAAAATGTAACACAATCTAGAGTAATAAAGTACAAAACAAGTTTTAAGCACGTGCATAGCATTTCTCAAATGTGACACGATCTAGAGTAATAAAGTACAAAACCATTGTTGCGCATGCGCATAGCATTTCTCAAATCTAGAGTAAATTGGTATATTAATAAACGGAAATAGCACTTTTAGGAGACAACCTAACCCCCCACCTCCGCCTCAAAGGTGCCTAAAATGCATTTTCCCAGAGAAATATTTCAAATAAAAATTGTAGATCCTTGTATTTGTAGTTGATATATCAATTTTACTGAAAATTGTTGGAACTATTTTGAAATGATTGCAAAATCCATTCAGTAAAGTGGTACTTCCGCTTGAGGAATTTCGACAGATAACGTACTTCTGGAACCCCATGTGATACCCCAGACGGAATAGCGTGTTTGAACTAATTACTATAACACTAAACAGAAAATGGTTAAATATTACGTAATGTTCTAAAAATAGATCTTTAGAGGCGGTGACCTTGAAAGGAAGTTAAAACTATAAACAATTAGCTATCGAATATGCATATTTACATATTTGTAAAAAATGAATGTGTGTGTGTGTGTGTGTGTGTGTGTGTGTGTGTGTGTCGGATTCATTGACCTTTAGATAGCAAGACTATGCATGTTTTTTGCAACATTGTGCCAGACTTGATTGAAGTATTATTATTTCACGCTGTTTGAAACACCAATTTTGGCGGAAAAAAAATTTTTAAAAAACTTGTTTTATTTCCTTAAAAATATAATATTAAAAATCATTCACTCATTTCATTTATTTATTGTGATGAAGAACCCTCTGTAATCTATAAAAACAGATTTAAATGATAAATATAAATACAATCGAGAGTGTTTTCTACTTCAAACACGCATGACCAACTCCATGCCGGCCGGGTCATACTCTGAATATAAACTCTCGCAGAAGGTTGGAGGGGTGAGGGCAAATGAGGCAATCCCCACTTTACATCATTAATATTCCCCCTACTGCCAATAGAAAGAACGCAGCGAATTTTAGGTGAACAATAGGGCATATATGTAAGCAGTTTTTCTCTTCCAAAAATATTTTTTAAGAAAATGCACTTAGTATTCCAAATTAATGAAATTCATCGGTGTTTTTATGGAAAAATCATAAAAACTAAAAACTGTTCAGTAAAACACAGTTCCAGCTTACTAATTTTTCTTGAAACTCGGAATTTTGGCAATCCATTAATCTAGGCAATTAATTTTTGTCTAGATGGTAGAATTGTATAATTACATATGGTAGCATTTTAGAGGTAAATAAAACCCTACCCCATACCTCAAGGCCCGCTTAAAATGAGGTTATCTGGAGAAATGTTTCAAGTAAAAGTTGTAGCTACTTATACGCATAGTTCACATACTTAGTATAAAGAAAATCGTTGGAGCCGTTTTTAGAAAAATAGTAGAACATTGAAAAAAAAAAAACACTTCCGGTCATTTGATTTTCTTCAAACTCAGAATTTCAACAGCATAGATAGCAAGTCTATGCATAGAGGTATGGGGTAGGGTTTCCGAGGATTGCCAAAATTCCGAGTTTCAAGAAAAATTAGTAAGCCGGAACTGTGTTTTACTGAACAGTTTTTAGTTTTTATTATTTTTCCATAAAAACACCGATGAATTTCATTAATTTGGAATACTAAGTGCATTTTCTTAAAAAATATTTTTGGAAGAGAAAAACTGCTTACATATATGCCCTATTGTTCACCTAAAATTCGCTGCGTTCTTTCTATTGGCAGTAGGGGGAATATTAATGATGTAAAGTGGGGATTGCCTCATTTGCGCTCACCCCTCCAACCTTCTGCGAGAGTTTATATTCAGAGTATGACCAGGCCGGCATGGAGTTGGTCATGCGTGTTTGAAGTAGAAAACACTCTCGCTTGTATTTATATTTATCATTTAAATCTGTTTTTATAGATTACAGAGGGTTCTTCATCACAATAAATAAATGAAATGAGTGAATGATTTTTAATATTATATTTTTAAGGAAATAAAACAAGTTTTTTAAAAATTTTTTTTCCACCAAAATTGGTGTTTCAAACAGCGCGAAATAATAATACTTCAATCAAGTCTGGCACAATGTTGCAAAAAACATGCATAGTCTTGCTATCTAAAGGTCAATGAAACCGACACACACACACACACACACACACACACACACACACATTCATTTTTTACAAATATGTAAATATGCATATTCGATAGCTAATTGTTTATAGTTTTAACTTCCTTTCAAGGTCACCGCCTCTAAAGATCTATTTTTAGAACATTACGTAATATTTAACCATTTTCTGTTTAGTGTTATAGTAATTAGTTCAAACACGCTATTCCGTCTGGGGTATCACATGGGGTTCCAGAAGTACGTTATCTGTCGAAATTCCTCAAGCGGAAGTACCACTTTACTGATTGGATTTTGCAATCATTTCAAAATAGTTCCAACAATTTTCAGTAAAATTGATATATCAACTACACATACAAGGATCTACAATTTTTATTTGAAATATTTCTCTGGGAAAATGCATTTTAGGCACCTTTGAGGCGGAGGTGGGGGGGTTAGGTTGTCTCCTAAAAGTGCTATTTCTGTTTATTAATATACCACTTTACTCTAGATTTGAGAAATGCTATGCGCATGCGCAACAATGGTTTTGTACTTTATTACTCTAGATCGTGTCACATTTGAGAAATGCTATGCACATGCTTAAAACTTGTTTTGTACTTTATTACTCTAGATTGTGTTACATTTTGGGAAAAGTTATGCGCATGCGCAAAGTCGGTTCCCGAAGGTATAAATATAGATGCGTGAGGTATGGATCTCAGTCTTAGTGTGACTTCCTACACGTTAAACATCGTTCAAGATGGCAACATTTAGCTGTGAGAAATGTGGAAAAACATTCACTTTGAAGAAGAATCTCTATCGCCACCAAAGATACTGTAATGCAAACCAGATGTATGTCTGTAAGGGCTGTAAACGGACTTTTTTGAATAGATATAACGGCGAGCGACATGAAATAGTCTGTGCTGACCGACCTCCTGTAAAGAAAGCTCGATATGATAATTCAGGCGCTGAAAAGGCATGTGTGGAACCAACTAAAGCGGAATTGTTGAAACGGGCATCTGAAGAATATGAATCGGCATGTCGGGGGAGAATAAGGTCATATTTTCTGCAATCAGCGGAATTTGAAGATCTATCTACGTTTCTGCAGTCGATTAAAAGGCGTCTATACGAGCTCATTAAACAACAATTGGAAGAGAAACGTACGCTAAAAATTAATATAGTGGTGGAATGTCTGTTTGAGAACACACTCGGGGAACAAACTGATAGATCATTTAAAACTCGGAATAAGGCCATTTATATGGACACAGATATCGGTGAGTTTCTCGAACATATATTCAAGAAATTAGTGAACGAAATGGAAGAGGCACAGTTAGAGAAGAGTGGATGGAAGCTGGTTGGGATAGATGGAGCAAGGTTGCGGATAAATATGTACAAGCCGCTAGGAGGGTCGACATATATCAAACTTCCTAAATCTATCGCTGCTAAGAAGGCTTGTATAAATCCGGAGAATTACGACGAGGAGTGTTTTAAATATGCTGTATTAGCAAAATTTGTGGATAAAGACCCTCAACGTGTTAGTAAATATAAAACGCTGGTCCATCCTTATAATTTTGAGTGCGTTTCATTCCCCACGCCTCTTCACCAGATCAAAAAGTTCGAAAAAGTAAACAATATATCAATAAATGTATTCGGGTTGGATGGTGATAATAGTGTTTACCCGCTGAAGGTTGTTAAAGAAGAACTGCAAGACCATCGCGACCTTTTACTCATGCAAGATGGAGAAAAACAACATTATGTTTTTATTAAACATTTCAATAGGTTGGTTTCCGGGCAAAAAACAAACTATGCGCATGCAATACAGTTGTGTAAACGCTGTTTTACACACTTTGATGGGCGTTATGGAAAATCAGCAGAGGATAAACTACAAGAACACAGGATATATTGTGGCGATAACATTCCAGCAGCTGTTAAACTCCCAACTGAAGAACCTTTTATAGAATTTAAAAACGTTGAACGTCAGCTAAAAGCAAATTTTGTGATTTACGCCGATTTCGAGTGCCTTTTAAAACCTATACATTCATGTGCGCCTTCCCCAGCCCGATCATCTACAACGAACTATCAGGAACATGAACCGTTTTCTTTCTGCGCCTATGTAAAACCCACCGATGAAATAGAACATCTTTGGACGCTTAAAGAACCATTTCTATATAGGGGAGAGAATGCAGCCGAAAAATTCTTACGTCATCTAAGCGATTTATCAACAGTCATTGGCAAGATGTTAAACAAAAATGTGGACATAGTGATTAGTGAGTTAGAAGAAAGAGAATGGAAGGCAGCTGATACCTGTTATCTCTGCAGTCATACATTCAGCGAAGCCAACCATAAGGTGCGGGATCATTGTCATATTTCAGGCAAATATAGGGGCGCTGCATGTAATAATTGTAATTTGCGATGCCGGCAACCAACTTATGTTCCAGTATTCATTCACAATCTCAGCGGGTACGATTCGCATTTTATTATTAAAGAATTGGGGAAACTTCCAGGCAGAGTTAATGTAATACCTCATACTGAAGAGAAGTTTATTTCATTTGCAAAGTACATTAATGGTATTCAATTTCGCTTCTTGGATTCATTCAGATTCATGGCAGAGAGTCTGGCTCAACTAGTTAATTACTTACCAAAATCTTCTTTCATGGAAACTGCGAAATATTTCACTGAAACGCAGCTGCCCCTTGTATTAAGAAAAGGCGTTTTCCCGTACGACTATGTGAGTTCCTGGCAGAAATTGGATGAAGAAAATTTACCACCTAAGGTTGCATTCTACAACGCCTTGACGGACAGCCATATTGGCGAAGAGGATTATAACCATGCAGTGAAGGTGTGGAACGAGTTTCATTGTACAACGTTGGGAGAATATAGTGATATCTATTTAAAGACTGATGTTTTGTTGCTGGCTGATGTCTTTGAAAACTTTAGACGTGTGACAATGAGTACTCATAAAATCGATCCTGCGCATTATTTCACTGCTCCCGGTATGGCGTGGGATGCTATGTTGAGGTTAACAGGCATTAAATTGGAACTTCTGCTTGATTATGAAATGATTCTAATGGTCGAACGTGGCATAAGAGGAGGTATCTGCCAGGCTTCCCTACGGTATTGCAAGGCCAATAATAAATACATGCAAACCTATGATCCAACGCAAGAGTCAGTATTCATCATGTATTACGATGCAAACAATTTATATGGTGATGCACAGAGTAGGTTTTTACCTTATGGAGGCTTTGAATGGGTGGAACAGCCGGAAGAGATTCAAGTTCAAGACATCCCTGATGATTCCGACTTTGGATATATATTAGAAGTGGATCTGGAATATCCAGAACATCTTCATCCGCTTCACAACGACCTCCCGTTTCTTGCAGAAACAATGGCGCCTCCTAACAGTGAGGGAAATATTAAAAAATTGATTCCTCATCTTGGCAAGCGGGAGAGATACGTGGTTCACTACATTGCTCTTAAACAGGCCCTCGATTATGGGCTGCAGCTGGTGCGGGTTCGTAGAGCCCTTCGATTTAAGCAATCACCATGGCTTCTTCCTTACATCAAATTAAACACGGATATGAGGACTCGTGCAACCAACGATTTTGAGAAGAATCAGTACAAATTATATAATAATGCAAACTTTGGGAAGACTATGGAGAATGTACGTAAAAGGATGAACTTTGAGCTTGTCACTAATGATAGCAGATTAATGAAATTAATTGCAAAGCCAACATTCCTCGATGCTAAAATATATGATGAGAATTTGGTTGGTGTTAGGATGGCCAAAACGAGGATATACTTTAACAAAGTTCCGTACGTGGGCTTTTCTATTTTGGAGATCTCGAAGGATATAATTTTCAAATTTCATTACTCCATTATGCTGCAAAAATATGGACCAGAACGGCTTCGTTTAATATATACGGATACGGACTCCCTATTGTACCGTATCAGCACAGATGACATTTTTAAGGATATGCTGGAAATGGAAGATCATTTTGACACGTCAGGATATCATCCAAGCCATCCGAATTTCTCAATTAAAAATAAAAAGGTATTGGGGAAATTTAAGGATGAAGTGGATGGGCGCATAATTACCGAAGTGGTTGCATTGCGTCCGAAGATGTATGCTATTGATGTGGATGGGGATATAAAGAAGCGTGCAAAAGGCGTGCAAAGATCTACGCTTAAGAAACTTGGATTTGCCGATTATAAATCCGTCCTATTCAACGATGTCTCGATGTTAAGCATAATGAAATCTATTCGGTCGGTAGGGCATAAAGTCTACTCCACCTTAATTAATAAACGAAGCCTTTCAGCCTCAGATAATAAACGGTTCATCCTGCCTGATGGGATAAACTCGTTGGCCTATGGACACCGGGACATTTTAGTGCAGGATATTGATGCAGATTAACGTTTGCGTAAACATATTAGACCAAAAAATTAATTTTATGTTTCTTATGATACATTATAAATATTTTGGTATTAATTGATCAAAACAGTGTATTATAACATAAAAAATTAAATAAATGAGTTTTATTAATTATTCAATGTATTATACCATAAACATGTCATTGTAACAAATTGATAATAAAAAATTTGTAAAACAATTATATAAATGAGTTTTTATTCTAACTCCTCAAAAAATATTTATTAGCTGGTATGCATTTTTTAATAGGTATAATGTTAACACCCAGTATCATAATGGTTTGGTGTGATTAAACAGTATATGCTGATAAGACCAAGGACATCTACAATTATGCAATATCTTCTAACCAACTGTTTTTATCTATATATGTCTCGAGTGAGTCATAACAGTGGTTGTGCGGTCTTCTGACCGACTGAAATTCAATTAAAAAAAAAATAATGCTAAGTTATCGCATTAGATTGACCTCAAGGTCGAAGATAGGATGATAGCGAGCTGCTCTGCGATATATATGTAAAACCTTCTTCTCAGCTTAAATGTTGCGTCATCTTAACTTCCTCTCTCTCTTCCGTTGAAATCTACGTGCTATAATTAATAGGTGTAAGCAGTAATAAAAAAACTTTTTTAAACACACTACTACAACTAAACAACTAACTTGGAACGCGCTCGTACAACGCACATAAATTTATAGACGAGATCTTTTCCTACATAGGACCGAGTGGCATCGGTGGTCTACTGGTTTAGATAACCGACTGTGAGTGCTGGGTTTGCTGGTTCGATTCAAGGTCATGTAGAAATCTTTTTTTTTCTCTTGAATTTAGGTCTGGGGTTGGAGGTGGGAGTTATGGGGGCTATTTAGGTGCACATATTTTGAAATTTAGGTCTGAGAGCCTCACGCACGAGCCAGGGGTGGGTAGGGTATGGGCAGCGATCAGACACGCAGACATGTATAAATTTACATCTGATAGACGTCTGTTTTTGAAATTTAAGATCATTGATTTGGATGATGGCCGCGGCCGTTCTTGCAACCCCGCAAAAAAAAAGACTGGCTCCGTAGCGGCCTTAGCGAACACACGAAGGGAACGGTCTTTTACCCGGCTACTCGATATTATATATGAGAGAATATTTGGAGGTCTAGACCTGATAGTAGCACTGGTTAGGAAAAATGCAACAAAACGCACTGTGCGGAAGAGAATACACTGTCGTAGAAATTCCGGGTTTTGGTTCACATTTTGACCCAAACTTTTGTATTAGTTCTATGGTGGTATCTAAATATAAAGTTCAAGCTTTTCGCTTTCTCTCATTCCGGAATTGAGAAGAATTGCTATCGTAACAAATTTGTAAAGATTTAGTTTTCACAAGAAATATCTGTACCTCAATGTTATAAGGACCAATGTCCATTCCATTAGAAATGAGAACGCTGTTGTCAAAGTTTGCAGTGAACTAAATCGCTAGTTTTACATTACAATCATGATGCAATTTATTTGTATGACCTTTTAATACACTTAGTTTCAATTGACGATACGTTTTTAACAATTTAATTGTTTTTAAATTTTTTTTTGGACATTGGCCCCTAAGTGAAGAACGCATTCAAGGACATCGGTCCCAGGGTGCAATAGAACATTAGTAAATAATGCACTATATTTATAATATATCACAAAATATTAAATTTAGTTATAAAACAGATATATTCTAATAAAAATAAATGCATTTAAAAACTCAATAAAATAAAAACAACTGAACATATAAAAAAAACATCATTCAAATTATTCATTATTTTTAATGATTATTATTATATTTGTATGAATATTAAAGAGTAATGATTGTAATATTTATTAAAAACTGGTTACAAGATTAATGTCTGTAATTATCTTGTACTTGTGCAGTAACTGGTGAGAAATCTTCATTCAAGCTCTCTGACTTTTGAGTGATAAATAGAAATTCCTGCTGATAAATTTCAGCAATGACATTAAATCACGATACTTATTTTCGTCCAGTGGTATTTAATGCCAGTTGTATTTAATGATATTTAACAAAATAAAACTGCAACTAGATGAATGCAATTCTTCAACCTGGGTAGTTGAAATCTACCATCTAGTTTAATAAAGAGAGAGCCAATGTCCATATTCACCAGGAATTATTGGCCCTAAATTATTTTAGCGCTGATACGACTTGGGCCAATGTGCACTTCGGCCTTTTTTTCTTAAGATATACTGGACATTGGCCTGAATATATTTTCTATTTTAAAGGTTTTACGTTTATTTTTGGACTTAAACCCTTATTGAATTAAAAATTTCTGATCTCATATGTCCATTGCTGTATTTATCTCGTTTCACAAATTTGGGACATTGGCCCTTATAACATTGAGGTACAGATATATGTTTACAGGTCTTCTGAGTACGAAAGTTTTTTTAGCAAATGGTCTGTATATGTGAGTGTGTTACGAAATATCGCTATAAATAATTGCTTGGTATTCCGGTGGGTTCCCGATACGATTTTCTTTCATAATAGCTCAACTAATTTCTTTAAACATCCTATACTTTATTCACACATAAATGTCTATCACTTTTTTTTAAAAATATCTTTACTCTAAACTACCACATCAGTACGATTTATGATTCTATCAAACTACATAATATTAGGATTGTTTAAAAGCGTTGCTAGATTTCCAAATATGAAGAACATTACTTAACCGGAAGCGCGTCTTTACAGATTAGTTTTTTTTCTGTTTATTGATTTTTTTTTATCGAAAACAGCTATATAATAATGTCTTTTACATTTGGAATACCAGTTGTTTAGATAGAAATGTATCATTTTAATTTGAAACATTTGTCCGAAAAAAAATTATTTCGCGGGCATTCTGAGGAATGAATGACATTATCTTTTCAAATGTTATTTGATTTTGTTACATCAGCTGTACTTGCACGGATAAAGAGTGACATTTGCATGGATGTGCTGGCCCATATTGAATTATCTGGAAATGAAAAATCAGATGAGATGACAAAGATTGGCCGCCTCTAACCATACGGACAGTGTTATTTTTGGGCGTCCCACTGATTTATGTGTTCACATAAAAGAAAGAATTAATGGAAAATGACAGACAGCATCAATAGGATCAGATAAATGAAAAATATTAAAAGATATTAAAACAAATGTGTGAATCGCACCATCTGGGAACCTCTCGCAGCATGAAAGTGAGGATTGGACACACAAGAAATGATTCATGGGCTCCTCTTCATAAAGGCCAGAAGCCTGTGGTGCTCGCGGTTTAAAGAAAGATGAGGTATTGGAAGGGTGTCTAGGCAGGCATTGCGACAATATAGAGATCAATCAAGCTTGTCATAACGATTTTCGCGCAGGGTCTTCTTTAGCCATAAGAAAGCGCAATTTGCTTTTTTAAAGAGAGTTGGATTTTTATATTTATAATCTAGGCCAGGTTTAGGTTAGTCTTTAAAAAAGAGGGTAGAGAAACATCGAGTACTCTTCCCTTTGTGTGAATGCACTTACTAATATGAATGTATAATGTATTTATTAGCGTGAATGTATTTATTACATGTATTTATTTATTAGTTATTAGCGTGAAAGTTTTTCTTTTTTATTGAAGGGCTGTATGAGTGAGTGTAAATAATGTTTCTGTTTATATAAATAATGTATTTCCACTTAGATGTAAACAGCCTTTAAATAAATAAGTTCAAATACAGAAATATGAACAAAAAGACCAGTATACTTTAAAAGCAGTGTATGAAACTTAATTAGAAAGTTGATTTATCAATAAGTATAAATCACCCAATATGAATTTGTTAATATATGGGATAGGACAACCAAGATATCCACACTCCTAGTCGTCGACTGGTGGTTGAATAACGTAAGAGGAGAGGCGTAGAATCATGTTATATAATTGGTAGTGTATTGTATGCCACTAGATAGAGAAGAACGTGCCATCTCAGTTTGTGGATTACCAAGATTAAGGAAAAACGCCTAGTGACCACAGCACTGTTGACGCGCAAAGAAAACAGTATTTTTCCATTGAAATTCCTAAGAAAGAATTAAATAGTTTTACTCTTGGTCTAGAAAAATTTCGGAAAATTCGGTCTAGAAAAAAAAAACTATTTTCTTACACATTTATGTTGTATTCTATAATTAGAATCATTGCTAATCAAGATAATCTATGAATCCATTTTTAAACTTACAAAAAAAAAAAAAATTCTGAACGAAGGGAAAACGAAGGATTACAGGCGTCTATTTGTCCACCATTAATGTTACAACTATTCGCTCTAATTTTCCGTATCTATATGGGCATACACATAATAATAGTTGTTATTACTGATATCTAACTGCAACTAAATTCCACCTGTATCTGTTCCAATTTCACCCACTCTTTTCATTCAATTGATTTGATATGGCATGCGTAATTGCGGAACTGGATAGTACAAAAAAAAAAACATTCATATGCGGTGTATCATAATCATTTGATTCATAACATCTAAATTTAGAATGTCATGTTGAACAAAATTTATTAAAAATAAATTGTTAATTTTATTCTTATAGGAAGAACAATCAGCTGATATAATTAATTATTCATGCTTAAACAGCAATTTATTTATTCATAATTTTAAAAATTGTTATACTAATTATCCAAAGACTTTTTATTCAAAAATATACAATTGCTAAAAGTACATACATAAGAGGAAATATTGCGTTCTGGCAAATTTTCGAAATTCAGTTTTAACCGGAAATACATGTACTGAGGTTTCCTGAGTACGATAAACACACACACTTTACAGAATGTTGTTTTTTTTTCTTCACTTCCTCGCGATTTTCTCTGATACAACTACTCGAACGATTTTCTATAATTATTGTTTTCTTTCTGAATATATAAATGCATATTATTTTTATTTCAATTATTAAAAAAAAAATTGAAAATTGATTACGAAAAGCTTTCCCTCAAAGTACCACTTCAATACTTTTTCATGGCTCTAATACATAATATATCATAACTAAGATACATTAAAAGCATTGTTAGTATTCCCAATTTGAAGAAAATGGGTTAACTGGAAGTATGACTTTGAATTTTTTCGAAAACTGCTAAAACTATTTTGTTTAAAACTTGAGAATATTAAACCTTTAGGTTTAAATTTAAAATCGTACTGTAAGTTTGTTATTTGAGATAGATGGCGCTGTTACAGAATTATACTCAGATGGGTCTATTGAATAAAAATAAGCAAATATTTTCAAGTGTTTACTTTTATAAAAAGTATACACTTTTAAGTATAAGTAATTACTTGTTTTCAATTGAATAAGAGCCACCTTTTACTTAAAATTAAATACTGGAAAAAATCATCGACAAAGTAAGTATTTACTTAGAAGTATTTGCTTATAGTGCAAGTAAACACTGGTTTTGCCACCAGCCTAGATGGCGTGTTCAAACCCGCCTGCAATGTAATCCACACTACTTCCCTTTCAGTCTATTTTACGTCTTTTCTTACGTGTGAGTGTAATTATTATAATATAATTATGTCATCGAGTAAAAAAAAAGTGCATGCCAAATGTGGGAGCCAAAGAATCCTTCTTGTAGGAATATTCAGCATCAAAAGACCACACAGTGATGCTGAATAAATCTATGACGCCAGGAATAATACAATAAACCTGGAAGGAAATTAGAGATAAGATAAATAATAAAATAAGATAAATAATAAAAAAATAAGATAAATAATATATATAAATATAAGATAAATAAATAATAAAGAGATAAGATAAATAAATAATAAAATAAGATAAATAATAAAAAAAATAAACCTGGAAGGAAATTAGAGATGAATTTGTGAGAAATACGAGAAAATCTTCGGTGACCGTAGATCAGCTTAAAAAAACATTAAATAAAATGGAGACAGATGTGAAGAAAAAAAGTGACCAAAATATTACTGGTAACTAGAGAATCAAGCTGCAGGACTGGGGAGAAAGAATTCTTAGAACTTTTAGATTCTAACCACAATCTAATTTTTAAAACCCAAAAATCTTCTGCGACACCTGTTTGAAATCCTGGATCACTCAAAATTGCATCTTTTGCCGAGAACTAAGAGCCCCTCCTCGTGTTTCTTCAAAATCACTTAGAAAATGATCAGAAAGTTAATCAACACTTTCACTTGATAAATGCAACAAAACTATAGAATTACAAGCACTTATATTTCTTCTCTCTCTCTGTTATTCTATACCTTTCGTATATTTCTAAAGTCGGCCATAGGTAGATTTGAAGCCAGAAATTTTAATTAAAATAACGTAAATACTGCAAATTACTTAGGTAACCTTAAAAAAATACAAGTAATTACTCTTGTATCACAAAGTTATTACTTATCTTTATTCAATCGAAAATAAGAGTCACTGGGAAAACTATGAGTAAATACTGGCGAATTAAGTAATTACTGGAAAATTTAGAGTTTTCTTATTTCATTAAGCAAACACTTCAAGTTCAGTAAACACTGATGTTATTCAAGTGGTTGTAAGTAAAGACTTATAAAACGCCAAGTAGAAGCAAATGCTTTTTTTTATTCAATAGACCCAATATATGTACATGCAAGAAGTATAATAACCTACCAACTTATTTTTGTTTGCAACAAAAGAAATTGGAGTTTATGTATTTCACATCAGATTTTTTTTTAAATATTGCTAAAAAAGCAATTAAACCTATTAAGGATGATAATTTTGGATGCTGTTCTGAATATTGCTTTTCCCATTTATAGAGCAGCATGAAAATTACGCGGCTTCCTTTACAAATCTACATTTTCTGTTATGCGAAAT
Organism: Triatoma infestans; assembly: GCA_011037195.1. Taxonomy (NCBI): domain Eukaryota; kingdom Metazoa; phylum Arthropoda; class Insecta; order Hemiptera; family Reduviidae; genus Triatoma; species Triatoma infestans. The sequence continues at coordinate 19,163 of JAAEAF010014188.1, forward strand.
GCTAATGTCCATGACTAATATCCATGCAAAAAATATTTACATACTTGAAATTTGTCGGAAGCCCACTTCCATGAGGTGTTTGGCAAATAAATGTGGGAATCAAAATTGCATTTCTAAAATATTTTTCTTATATCTGGATGCTTACTTAGATAATATGATCCTTAAAATAATTATAATTTAAGATTCATTATTCTTAGAATGATAATAGAATTTAAATTCCATTTGAAATAACCTGTTTCAGAAGGCGGAGAATTGTATTGCGTGTACCTGAAATAGTAAAGAAAATCCGGCACACACATACAGTATATGTACACAAGGATAAGAAGAAAGGCTCTGATTCTGATCATCATCATAAAGGAAAAGTAGTTCATCATCATCATCATGGCGGTCAAGTGCAACATATCCATAAACATCATGGAGAGACAAAACATAAACACAAGCATCAAGGTATTGCAAAACACAAGCACAAACATCACGGACAAGCAACACATGGCCATAAGCATCATGGTCATGCACATCATTCACATAAACATCATGGACATGCCGCTCATAACCATAACCATCATGGTGATGCAAAACACAAACATAAGCATCATGGACTTGCCAAACATAAACATAAACACCTTGGTCAGGCAGAACATAAACATAAACATCATGGTAGTGCCGAACATAGGCATAAACATCATGGTCATGGGGATCACAAACATAACCACCACGGCCATTCCCATCATAAGCATGAACATCATGGGCATGCAGATCATGGCCATAAGCATCATGGTCATTCACATCATTCACATAAGCACCATGGGCATGCAGGGCACGAACATAAACATCATGGACACGCTCAACATGGGCATGAGCATCATGGACAGGCAACTCATAAACATAAACATATTGGTCATTCTGAACATGAGCATAAACATGATGGGAATGCTAAACATGGTCATGAACATCATGGCTTTGCAACACACAAACACAAACATGATGGTCATGGAAAGCATGAACATGACCATCATGGCCATGCTTCTCATAAGCATGAGCATCACGGTAATGCTGGACACCAGCATAAACATCATGGGCATGCCAGCCATGACCACAAACATTCCGGACATGGTGAACATGCTCACAAACACCAAGGACATGGGCATCACTCTCATGAACACCGTGGACATGCTCAACACGGGCATGAACACCATGGTCACGGTGAGCACAAACATAAACATGATGGTCATGCTGGACACCAGCACAAACATCACGGTCATGCGGGTCATCATCATGAACATCATGGTCAACATGGACATGCACACAAGCATACAGGACATCAAGATCATGGCCATAAACATCAGGGGCATTTTGGACATGGTCACACACATCATGGTCATTCAGCTCATGATCACAAGCACCAAGGCTCTGCTCAACATGGACATAAACACGAAGGACATGGTCATCATGGTCATAATCATCATGGCAACTTCGGACATGGACATAAGCACCATGGAAAAGGGCAACACCATCATCAACATATGGGAGACCACAAGCATGGTCATCTGCACAATGGACAGTTTGCACATGGACACATGCATAACGGAAGTCACAATCATGGACATAAGCATCACTTTCTTGCGGATCATCATCATGATCATATAGGCAAAGGAACACATGATCACATACTTCATGGTTACTATGGACATCATCATAAACATCAAGGCCATTATGGACATGGGCACCAACACTATGGACATGGTATGCATGACCATAAACATGAAGGTCATGCACAACATGGACACGATCATGTAGGGCATGCTGAACATGAACATGGACATCAAATTCTTCAGGAAGGCCAGCATGACGAATATAACGACAGTGAAAATGATGGAGTTGAAATAATTGGAATTGCAGATGAAGGTAATGAAGAAGAAATGGAAGACAGGAAAGACAACATGAAATCGGAGACAAAAGTGGAAAATTCCGATGATCAAGAAAAATATCCGTTCGATCTAAAAGAGGATTATGATCATGAACAATCCGAATGGGTGGACTATTCTACGTTACCATATCGAATTGAAGAAACTTCTACAAAATGAATTTGTGATCTTTGGTTTTTTTTTTTTTTTTTTATAATAGAAAAGTTATTCAAG